>VDFB02360916.1:0-88039 GCA_007258455.2 Sequoia sempervirens
TACTTGATTAGACAAATTAATGACATATTAGAGGCAAGTGGGAAATTATGAAGGATGTGACCCTAATGATTATTAGGGGTGTGCATATCTTAACCATAAATTAATTATGATTAGAAGAGGGTTAAGAGGGATTAGAGACCAATTTGCAAAAGTTGGAGGATGTGACAATGAGAAAGAAAGTGAGGAATTAAAAATAAATTTAAATTCCAAGAGGTAATATGACTAAATTAAATAAAGTGATATATTTATTTTAGAGAAGAAAGAGGGGAACAAGTATTTATTGAATTAAATACTTTGGAAACCTTATGTAGGACACAAAATATTAATTAAATGAATGATTTAATTAATACCAACAAAGAGGATGAAGTAGATGAGCAAAGGGATGATTAAGGAGATGTCTTTGACCATATGGAAGTGGTCAAATTTAGATGTCTACATTTTTCCCCTCTTCGAAACACTATTAGGATAATAGGGTTTCGAAGAAAATAAAATATAGATGACTCTATAGAGGAAGTGATCAGAAAAGAGGTGCCTCAGCATGGGAGAGTTTGTATGAGCTAGCCAAATGGAGGGAAATTAAAGGGGATGCCCCAGTCTCAGAAGAGAAGGCTTATGATGGAAGATTGGGAGAGAATGGTAAGGTATGCCCCCTCGAGAAGACAAATGGGGAAGAAAAAGGGGTCTGGGCAACTTCTTGAAAGTAAGGAGTGGTATATGTCATTGGAAAGAGGACGAGAAATATAGAAAATTGGCATTTGAATGAAGTCAAACAGGTATACAATGTGCAAATGGCGGCCCCAGGAATATAGAGGGTGAATCTTGCCAATCAAGTCGAAACCCTATTGAGAGAAGGGCCATGGTGCTAGGAGGGGCTAAAGGTCCTATGCTGGAGCATCAATCAAATCTACATGTTGTTGGCAAGGAAGACATTTCTTCACCAATTCACAAGCATCATGCTCTAATGTAGGCCAATAATATCTAGCTCGGAGAATCCTTTTGGCCAAAGCCATACCATTTGAATGAGCCCCACAAACACCACTATGTACCTCCATTCTAAGTGCAGTATAGGATTCAATCTCATTCAGACATCTAACTTGGAGGATTCCACCGTACCCATGATGATAAAGCGTATCACCGACGATAATGTATCGGGAAGAGCGGTGAACGAAGGATTTGCATTGATTGCATATAAGATCTGGGGGGAGAATATTATCATGTAGATATGTATATATGTCTTGGTACCATGGAGAAGTGGGACCCACAATGTCGCACACCATGTCAGTCTCAAGGATATCATACACTAGGATTAAAATTTGTTCCACAAGGAACTCACACTCTATTCGATCTTTAGGCATGTCAATCAGGGAGCCAATAGTAGCCATTGCATTAGCTACTTTGTTATGTGCTCTGGGAATTTGGTCAAATTGTATGAAGGTGAAATATTTCTTGGAATCATCCACCATGTGCTTATAGGGTAATAACTTATCATATTTTGTTAGGAATTCATCATTAACCTGCTTAATGACCAACAATGAATCACCAAAGACCCTCAAGTGAATTATGTGCCATTACTTTGCAATTTAGAGGCCTGTGAGGAGGGCTTCATACTCAGCTATTTTGTTAGTACACATGAATGCTATCCTAAATGATTTTGTGATGTAATCACCTTGAGGGGTAACTAATAGAATTCCCATGCCTGACCTATTATGAGTATATGAGCCATCAAAATACAATATCCAGACAGGTGCTTCTGTAACTATGAAAACTTCTTCATTTGGAAATTCAGTGACTAGAGGGTAAGCATCCACTAATGGTGCCTTGACCAACTGATCAACTATGACTTGTCCCTTTATGGCTTTGTGATCCATGTACTCTATGCAAAATTCACTTAGGAGCATGACCCATTTAGCCATGCGACCAGTTAGAGTGGTTCTGGATAACAGATACTTTAGTGGATCAATTTTTGCTATTAATTTGACCGGATGGTTGAGCATGTAATGTCAAAGTTTCTATGTGTTGAAGACTACTACAAGGCAGTCTTTCTCCATGGGAGAGTAGTTTAATTCATAGTCAACCAGTGTTCGACTGATGTAGTAGATTTCTCTTTCTTTTGACAATTCATCATGTTGTGCCAACAATGCTCCTAGTGCGACTGAAGTGATGGAGATGTAAAGTAGGAGGGGTTTCCATGGAATAGGTGGCATCAAGATCAGTGGATGAGATAAGTATTCCTTGATCTTATCAAAACTTTTCTAACACTGTTGGTTCCATTGAAAGGTGGAGTCATTTTCAGAAGATGGGTGAATGATTGACACTTATTTGCAAGTTGGGCTATGAATCGACGGATGGATTGCATCTTCCCTTGGAGACTTCTTAATTGTTTCAAATTGCATGGGGGTGGCATGTTCATAATAGCTTTCACTTTGGTGGGATCAACCTCAATACCCCTTCGAGAGACTATGAAACCCAACAATTTTCCTGATGTGACACCAAAGACACATCTTTTTGGATTTAGTCGTAGCTTGTAATGTTCTAACCGCTTGAAGATCTTTTATAGGATGAGAGGATGCTCTGCTTGGGTTCTAGATTTTCCTAGCAAGTCGTTGACATAATCCTCCATGATAATATGGATGAGGTCATGGAAGATGATAGTCATTGCCCTTTGATATGTCGCCCTCGCATTCTTGAGACCAAAGGGCATAACATTGTAACAAAAAGTACCCCAAGGTGTCATAAAAGCGGTCTTGTGTTGGTCTTCAGGTGCAATTCAGATTTGATTGTAACCAAAGAAACCATCCATAAGGGATAACATCTCATGTCTCATAGTCAGGTCGACCAGCATGTCAATATTTGGCAGCGGGAAGTCGTCTTTTGGACAGGCTTTGTTAAGGTCCCGAAAGCCTGTACAAATCTGAATGTCTCCATTTGGTTTGGCAACAAGTACTGTGTTGGAGATCCAATTAGAGTAGTCAATGGGTCTAGGGTATGTGCAGGATCATGATGGGCCAAAAAGTGGCAATATGATGGGTATTTGTAGGGTATGTGGCTGACGACCTTTTTTTTTACCCAAAATTGATTAAATGAAAAGGGTTTTTAAAGGAGATTCTCAGCTTTTCACCAATATAAATTATGTTTTACTTTGAATTTAATTAATAATTATTATTCATTTTCTATTTGAATTATGACTAAAGTCCTGATTGATAGGCTGATTGAAAAAGATCTATAGCTTTCAAACGGTATCATATTTTTGGAATCCAAAACATGCATCACATTCTATGCTTCGTATACTATAGGATTAAAAAAATAAAAATTGAATTTCATGAAGTTTTGACCAAGTTAAGGTGGTCATACATACGAGTTTTTATATTTTTTAAAATTTGTAATAAAAATTCATAATTAATTATTTATTTAGAAAAAATTAAGAAAAATATGCATCACATTTGGACATGAGTCCTCTACTAATGTCTAGAATATTATAAAAAATATTATCATTTTATTGTGGTTAGGGTGGTCAGACAAACACCTACTTCTTATTTTTTCCCTAAAATTTAATTACTACTGCATTGAAATTTCAAATTTTCACTAAATATATTTTAAAAAAATAAAAATAAACCTAGTAGTTTAGAAACTACATTCAATTTTCTATAGATTCTATTCTTACATATTTTTGAAATAATATAGATAACTTATTCACATTTTTATGTCAAGTTGTTTAACTCTGATTTTTATGAATTTTTTGCCACTTAAGGGCTTGCCTTTTCCATGATGATCCTGCACATACCCTCTAATAAAACTAGCATCCATTAGCTTCTCCAATTCCTTCTTGACTAATAATGCTACCCGTGGATGCATTTTTTGGAGCTTTTGTTTGATAGGCTTGGCATCTGGGCGAACATCTAGATGATGAACTACTAAAGAAGGGTCTAAGCTTGGCATGTCCGAGTATGACCAAGCAAAGTTAATGATACCATCTTGGAGTAGTTGAACAATGACTGAATATTCTTGCTCTAATAAAGATTTGGCCATATAGGTGATCTTAGGGTTTTCTGTAGTACCCAAGTTAACTTCTTGAGTTTCTTCAATTAGGATGGATGATCTTGTGGATAACTGAGTTCCCACAAGGGGAAGATGAACGTCTCCATCCTCCAACGCCTCTTCAAGGTTTTCACTATCGGATGTGTCATTTATTTTTACTTTTTCCAAGTCAGGAAGTGCCTCGAGGAGGTTTTCACTAGGTTACCTTTTTTTTTGCAACTGGAGCATTCATCCTCCCCCAATCCCATGAGGTTGACATATGTATCCAAGGAGACATTGACAGGTGTACTGTCACGTAGGCCCCAATCAATAAGTTTGAGATGGTGAAGGGATAGGCTAATGGTAAAGATGGATAAGCAATCAAACATGGATGATAGATCCGTGTGATCAACATCATCGTATGTACGTATAATAGATTCCTCCTCGGGTATGTCATCCAAGGGACCATTGTCCACAGTAACACTATTGGAAGTATTAGATGATGTTGTAGGGAATTTCTACTTTTTTTCATATCTGAGGCCTATATTCCTTGGCAAATTTGATACATCAATAGGTTGCAATTGTCCCTACTCTTCCTTACCTAGGCCCCCATCTTGGTAGTTATACTTTTCTGCGAACTTAGCTGACCAAGGGTATACTTCCTAAAAATATTCTTTTAGAGGTTGATCTAGTTGGGGTTCTTCACGGTATACCGACTGACTGATATCTTCTTCTAGTGCATCTGTCTTTATACTAGAAGACCAAAAATTTGTACAAGGTGGGGATGTTTTTAACACTAAAGGTGATGGTCTTGTCTTCTTTTGGAGTAGCCTACAAAGGTTGGTCGTACATGTGTGGTGACAGTGGCATGGTTGCCACATTTAGGGCTGTATGAATTTCATATTCACTACACCCCTTTTCAATGATTTGGAATTTGGTGACTAAAGGATGGGTGGCAGAAGATGGAGTGGCTATCATGGTGGATGGTGGATTGGAGGAGGATGACTAAGATTCCCCCATTTCAACCCCAAGAAAATAATGTAAATGGGGAAATGATGCTTCTAGAACATGACAATATTCAAATGGTTGTGGGTCAGAATAAATGGTGATCTCTTGTCCATTAATCAGGAATTTCAGGAATTGATGGTATGTGGAGGGGACGACTTTCATGGCATGGAGCCATGGGCAGTTGAGGAGGAGATTATATGGTAAGTCTAGATCAAGGACATGGAAAGTAGTATACTGAACTATAGGTCCAACCTGAATAGGAAGACTAATAATCCCTTTAGAATTTCTTTCCGCATTATCATAAGCCTTGATCATGATGATTTGATTACTCAAATCCGCTTGAGTATACCCCACTTGTTTTATGAATTTCAGAGTGCATAGATTGAGGACAAAGCCTTTATCTACCAAGACCCTTTTTATTTTATGACAAGCAACCAAGACTTCAATGTGCAAGGGATGGTTGTGATTGGCATCAATATGTGGCATATCATTCTGGCTGAAGTGTAGCTGGTAAGATAAAGCCAAGTGTCCCACTAAGGCTTGGAATCATGTGGGATCAATGTCATTAGGTACATGGGTTTCTTGTAAGGCTCTATTGAGAATTTCTTGATGTGCGAGAGAAGACTTAAGCAAATCCAAGATTGAGATATGAGTAGGGGTCTTTCCTAAGTGATCAAGAATGTTGTACTGAGAATTTATAGGATTTGATTGGACGGATGTGGAGGCTGTCGGGACAGTAATGCGGGATCATCGTGTAGTGACAACACATTGGGGATCTTTAGCTTTAACATGTATCATAGACACACGAGGTTCTACCTGCTTAATGTATTGGAAAATTCCATCATAATTAAGGGGTACATTTTTATAGCTTATATTATTTGTGTTGTTGTCTTGGGGATTGTTGTTGGAGGTGCGCGTGCCTTGATTATGGTTAGGAAAAGCATTTTGGTATATCTGCAATTGAGTATTAGACGACGAAGCTTGACTGGTGTCAACTTTGATATCTCCTCGATCGATAAGATCTTGGACATAGTTTTTGAGACCTTGACACTTATTCAGAGTGTGTCCTTTAATTTTATGGAATTCACATTATTCATTCTCCCTAAACCAGGCAAGTTTAGGCTTGGATTCATCAAGTGGTTTGGTGACAGGGTACGTGATCAGATAGTTGACCTGTAACACTTATTGAAGACAATACTCAAGGGTTCTCCTAATTGAGCATATTGGCATTTGTCGTTCCCTTGACTGCTCTGGTTTGACTGTTGAGGAGGATGAGATGCCCCCTATGGCACGGATATGGCAATAGGTACAGATGATTGTTGTCTTTGGGATGTATTGGCCACTTGAACATGTTTAGTGTCAGTGACACCATCATTCACTGCATTTTTGTTCTTGTTCCAAAAGCAAGACTTATCACTGGATGGCCTTTCTCTGTCATGGTTGTGTATCTTGATGTGCCCTTTGGCAATAAGGGTGCATTCAAGGATGTGTCCTTTTTCCACTATCTTAGCGAATGTGGTGACATAGTGTAACCTAAAATTAGAGCCATGTCAGGAGGAGAGTTCTCCATGAAGAGGGTGACCATATCTTTCTCTTTGAGAGGGGTTTTCATTCGGCTCGCTAGTGCACACCACCTCTAAAGGTAGCTAGCAAAGGTTTCACCTTCCTGTTGTTTCTCTTTGAGAAGATCCAAGGTATCAGTGTCCTCCAAATTGAAGGAGAAGTAAGAAAAAAAACTTTCCGAAAGATCTGCAAAGGATTTTATGGACCCTCATTCTAGACCCATGAACCATTCTAGGGCATTTCCTGTCAGGCTCCATGGGAATAGGCACAAGAGATAGTTGTCATTGTGCATAACTTCCTAACGCTGGGATTAAAAATCTTGCAAGTGAGCCTTAGGATCTTTGTCCCCTTATATTTGTCAAATTTTGGTATTTCTGATCCAGGTGGATCCAAAAGACCTCAAAATTTCATAGTCTCAGAATCTCACAAAAACAACACTGATGCATAGAGTTCGCCGACACGATCCCGATGCAACTTGAACGGGCTCAAAAGGAGTGCGTATGCAGAAGTTATGCTTGGTCAAAGGTTTGGTCAAATAAGCGAATCAAGTGTCCAAAAAGGTGAAAATTTGATTGTCTCAAATCTAAGTAAAATTTACACCAAGTCGTAGTGCTCGTTGTGTTGATTCCAGAACTATCTTCGGTTTTGAAAATGGAGTCCGTATGAGCAAAATAGAACTAGTCAAAGTTTTAGTCAAAAATGATGATGTCAGCATGTGACATGGCAGTTGACTGGATGGTGACATGGGAATTATAGGTGATGTGGCAAAAATCTCACACAAAAATCACGTACCATGTTTTATTTTTGAAAATAAAGTGTGGAGGCTTATTTTATCTCACAAAAATCCATCAGATTTTGTGGGATCCCAAGAGGATTTGGTGGGATCGGATTTTGTGGGATTAAAACAAAATCTCATAAAAATAAAAGACAACTAATGAATAAAAACAAATACCAAACCAATATAGCCCGTAAATGGAGAAATGGCATGGGCATCATAAACAAATTAAAAATGGATTTTAAGAGGGTTGTTATTATTTGTTGTAAACGAGGGGTATTTGTTAGTAATTTGTTGTTTTATTAATTATGGTGGTTTTGGCCACAATAGCCAAATTTATGTATAAAAGGAGGTGTAGGTGATTGATTTTTCAATTCAAGTTTTTTGAGAGAATTTTTATGCCTTTGTAAGAAAATTTTGGAGAGTGTTTGGAGGAGAATTTACAAGGTGTTTTTTATACACCAAAAATTGTAAAGTGTGAGTGAGATTGTGAGGAGATTATTGGAAGCTTGGAGAATTGTAAGAAGGCATTTTAAGGTGCTTGGCAATCTTAAAAAAGTGCTCCAACGTTGAGAAACGAACCCGGAGACGTAGCTCAAATTGATCGAACTCTGTTATCAAGTGTGATCTCTCTAATTCTTCTTTGTCTCATTATTTCTTTCTGTGTTTTGATTCCTTTAAGTTTCTCAGTTTATGTTCTTGAATCTGGTTGAAGTTAAGTGTTCTTTCTTGTAATAATTTCAATGGTTTAGACAAAATCATGCATTACTGCTGTGATCAGGGATTAAATCTGTATTGGATTAAGTTTTTGAATTACTTTAATGTCCTAATCAACAGATCAAGTTGGTATCAGAGCAGTTTAATAGGAAAATTGCATGTGGTGAATGTTAACCAGGTTGAAATTGAGGCAAGGAGAAGGTGCACTAGAAGAGTTCAACCCAGAGATTGGAAGATGGAGGACCTTTCCACGAGCAGAGATGGTAGGTGAACATGAAGTTCTAGAGCTTGATGATAAAGCTTTCCAGAAAGCATTTCTCGAAATGAAAGCTATGGTGGAAGTTCTTTTCCAAGAAAGGCAAGAGCATCAGAGGAAAAAGGAATGCAAGAACAGAAAGGAGGAAAATGAATCTACTTCTAAAGAGGAGAAAGGTAAACGAGTAGGAGGTGGTGGTGACCCTCCTGAACCTCCATCCCCATCCTCTTCATCTTCTTCTTTGTCTAACTCTTCTAAAAAGAAACAAGTTGTGCAAACACCTTTGTTAAAATTGGATGTTAAATTTGAGTTGCCTATGTATAATGGTGAATTGGATGCAGAAATTTTGGATAACTAGATTAAGCAGATCGAAGTGTATTGTAGGGTTCAATAGATCTTTGGATGAATCTTCCAAAATCCAGCTAGCCTCTCTTGGAATGGGAGGCACTACATTGGTTTGGTGGGAGAGTAAGATTCAAGATGATCTTGCTAAGCATGGTAAAATCATTTCATCTTGGTATGAGTTTACTTCTGCTTTAAAGAAATAGTTTTATCCTTTGGGTTATATGCAACAAGCTATTATGGATTGGCAAAACATAAGACAGGGTAAAGGACAAATGGTTCAAGAGTATACACAAGTGTTTAGGAAGAAAGCACTTACTCTTGGTATTCCTCTTTATACGCAAGAAACTTTATTAAAGTATATAGGTGGATTGCATTCGCATTGGAAACATACAATTCTTATGTTTAATCCAACTAATTTTGATGAAGGGTGTGTACAAGCAACCCATATTGAAGCAGGTGGAAGGAACATAAGTTTCAGTTCAAAAACATAATTTGTTCCTCCAACTAAAGGCAATAAGAAGGGTAAGGAGAGGAAAGTAGCTACTGTGAAGAAAGAGGAAGGTGAAAAGCCTACTTGTTTGCATTGTCAGAAGCAAGGGCACACAGATGCGAAGTGTTGGAAATTGCATCCGAAATCAAGGCCTAAGTGGTTTAAGGATCATAAAGGTAAACAAAAGACTATAGCTATTGTTCAGGATCTTGGATCAGATTCTGATGATGAAACAAAAATTTCAGTTGTAGGTTTGAAAGGTAAAACTTTTGTTGGTAATGATTCTTCCGCTAATGTTTCTAAGAGTTGTGTTGTTCCTGAAGATAACAGAAGATGTGAATTGTTTCATATAAGGGTGATTTCTAAAAACACTAAGATTAATGCATTGATTGATAGTGGGTCTCAAGTTAATTTAATTTCAGAGGAAGTTGTTAAATAGTTGGGATTGGAAACCAAGCCGCATAAGAAACCTTATCCGTTAGGTTGGGTGTGCAGTGATAACAAATTGCGAGTAACTAAGCAATGCAGTTTGAAATTTGCAATAACATCTAAATTTATAGATGATGTTGAATTTGATGTAGTTCCACTTGATATCTGTGGCATTGTGTTGGGTAGCCCGTATTTATATGATAGGAAAGCAATCTTCTATAGGGAACATAATCAGTATCACTTGTTTAAGGAATGAATTGAATACATTGTGCATTCTCATCCAATTAAGTCTAATAAATATTTTGTGACAATGGGACAATTGAAAAGGATAGTTAATGCAAGTGATAATTTGGCACTTATGTCTGTACCACAAGAAGTTTCAAAGAATAAAAGCATATATATGATTCTAAGGTTGTTCCAGTTATGAAAGATAAGCATGATGTTGGTACATTTTTCTTCTCGTCTGCAAATTTGGTTTTGTTGTTTAGCCTTCTATTCTCTAGCAGTGTTTGGTTGGTAGTAGCAACACTGAATGTGGATGTGTATATTGCTAATGTGCTTAACAATGTCAGTGTAGTTTTGATTGTTGTTGTGATGAGTCAGATGCATAGGTTCCAAGAAAGAAGGACAACTGATACTGGGCAAGTGAGGCAAAGATTCCCTCACTTAAATTGCATGTAAACACATACCTTTTGGAGGTCCAAAAGCTTCTCAGTGGGGAGGAATGATCTAGGTGGATCCAAAAGACCTCAAAATTTCATAGTCTCAGAATCTCATAAAAACAACACCGATGCATAGAGTTCACGGACACAATCCTGATGCAATTTGAACGGGCTCAAAAGGAGTCTGTATGCAGAAGTTATGCTTGGTCAAAGGTTTGGTCAAACAAGTGAATCAGGTGTCCAAAAAGGTGAAAATTTTATTGTCTCAAATCCGAGTAAAATTTACACCAAGTCGTAGTGCTCGTTGTGCTGATTCCAGAACTATCTTCGATTTTGAAAACGGAGTCTGTATGAGCAAAATAGAACTAGTCAAAGATGATGATGTTAGCATGTGACATGGTAGTTGACTGGATGGTGACGTGGGAATTACAGGTGATGTGGCAAAAATCTCACAAAAAAATCACGTACCATGTTTTATTTTTGAAAATAAAGTGTGGAGGCTTAATTTATCTCACAAAAATCCATCGGATTTTGTGGGATCCCAAGAGGATTTGGTGGGATCGGATTTTGTGGGATTAAAACAAAATCTCATAAAAATAAAAGACAACTAATGAATAAAAACAAATACCAAACCAATATAGCCCGTAAATGGAGAAATGGCATGGGCATCATAAACAAATTAAAAATGGATTTTAAGAGGGTTGTTATTATTTGTTGTAAACGAGGGGTATTTATTAGTAATTTGTTGTTTTATTAATTATGGTGGTTTTGGCCACAATAGCTAAATTTATGTATAAAAGGAGGTGTAGGTGATTTATTTTTCAATTCAAGTTTTTTGAGAGAATTTTTATGCCTTTGTAAGAAAATTTTGTAGAGTGTTTGGAGGAGAATTTACAAGGTGTTTTTTATACACCAAAAATTGTAAAGTGTGAGTGAGATTGTGAGGAGATTATTGGAAGCTTGGAGAATTGTAAGAAGGCATTTTAAGGTGCTTGGCAATCTTAAAAAAGTGGTCCAACGTTGAGAAACAGACCCGGAGACGTAGCTCAAATTGAGCGAACTTCGTTATCAAGTGTGATTTCTCTAATTCTTCTTTGTCTCATTATTTCTTTTTGTGTTTTGATTCCTTTAAGTTTCTCAGTTTATGTTCTTGAATCTGGTTGAAGTTAAGTGTTCTTTCTTGTAATAATTTCAACGGTTTAGACACAATCACACATTACTGCTACGATCAGGGATTAAATCTGTATTGGATTAAGTTTTTGAATTACTTTAACGTCCTAATCAATAGATCAAGTTGGTATAAGAGCAGTTTAACAGGAAAATTAGAAGTGGTGAATGTTAACCAGGTTGAAATTAAGGCAAGGAGAAGGTGCACTAGAAGAGTTCAACCCAGAGATTGGAAGACGAAGGACTTTTCCACGAGCAGAGATGGCAGGTGAACATGAAGTTCTAGAGCTTGATGATAAAGCTTTCCAGAAAGCATTTCTCGAAATGAAAGCTATGGTGGAAGTTCTTTTCCAGGAAAGGCAAGAGCGTCAGAGGAAAAAGGAACGCAAGAACAGAAAGGAGGAAAATGAATCTACTTCTAAGGAGGAGAAAGGTAAAGGAGTAGGAGGTGGTGGTTACCCTCCTGAACCTCCATCCCCATCCTCTTCATCTTCTTCTTCATCTAAATCTTCTAAAAAGAAACAAGTTGTGCAAACACCTTTGTTAAAACTGGATGTTAAATTTGAGTTGCCTATGTATAATGGTGAATTGGATGCATAAAATTTGGATAACTGGCTTAAGCAAATCAAAGTGTATTGCAGGGTTCAATAGATCTTGGATGAATCTTCCAAAATCCAGCTAGCCACTCTTGGAATGGGAGGCGCTGCATTGGTTTGGTGGGAGAGTAAGATTCAAGATGATCTTGCTAAGCATGGTAAAATCATTTCATCTTGGTATGAGTTTACTTCTGCTTTAAAGAAACAGTTTTATCCTTTGGGTTATATGCAACAAGCTGTTATGGATTAGCAAAACATAAGACAGGGTAAAGGACAAACGGTTCAAGAGTATACACAAGTGTTTAGGAAGAAAGCACTTAATCTTGGTATTCCTCTTTATATGCAAGAAACTTTTTTAAATTATATAGGTGGATTGCATTCGCATTTGAAACATACAATTCTTATGTTTAATCCAACTAACTTTGATGAAGTGTGTGTACAAGCAACCCGTATTGAAGCAGGTGGAAGGAACATAAGTTTCAGTTCAAAAAAAGAATATGTTCCTCCAACTAAAGGCAATAAGAAGGGTAAGGAGAGGAAAGTAGCTACTGTGAAGAAAGAGGAAGGTGAAAAGCCTACTTGTTTGCATTGTCAGAAGCAAGGGCACACAGATGCGAAGTGTTGGAAATTACATCTGAAATCAAGGCCTAAGTGGTTTAAGGATCATAAAGGTAAACAAAAGACTATAGCTATTGTTCAGGATCTTGGATCAGATTCTGATGATGAAACAAAAATTTTAGTTGTAGGTTTGAAAGGTAAAACTTTTGTTGGTAATGATTCTGCCACTAACATTTCTAAGAGTTGTGTTGTTCCTGAAGATAACAAAAGATGTGACTTGTTTCATATAAGGGTGATTTCCAAAAACACTAAGATTAATGCATTGATTGATAGTGGGTCTCAAGTTAATCTAATTTTAGAGGAAGTTGTTAAACAGTTGGGATTGGAAACCAAGCCGCATAAGAAACCTTATCCGTTAGGTTGGGTGTGCAGTGATAACAAATTGCGAGTAACTAAGTAATGCAGTTTGAAATTTGAAATAACATCTAAATTTATAGATGATGTTGAATTTGATGTGGTTCCACTTGATATCTGTGGCATTGTGTTGGGTAGCTCGTATTTATATGATAGGAAAGAAATATTCTATAGGGAACATAATCAGTATCACTTGTTTAAGGAAGGAATTGAATACATTGTGCATTCTCATCCAGTTAAGTCTGATAAATCTTTTGTGACAATGGGACAATTGAAAAGGATAGTTAATGCAAGTGATAATTTGGCACTTATGTCTGTACCACAAGAAGTTTCAAAGAATAAAAGCATATCTTATTCTAAGGTTGTTCTAGTTATGAAAGATAAGCATGGTGTTGGTACATTTTTCTTCTCATCTACAAATTTGGTTTTGTTGTTCAACCTTCTATTCTCTAGCAGTGTTTGGTTGGTAGCAGCAACACTGAATGTGGATGTGTATATTGCAAATGTGCTTAACAATGTCAGTGAAGTTTTGATTGTTGTTGTGATGAGTCAGATGCACAGGTTCCAAGAAAGAAGGACAACTGATACTGGGCAAGTGAGGCAAAGATGCCCTCACTTAAATTGCATGTAAACACAGACCTTTTGGAGGTCCAAAAGCTTCTCAGTGAGGAGGAATGATCTAGGTGGATCCAAAAGACCTCAAAATTTCACAATCTAGGAATCTCACACAAACAACACCGATGCATAGAGTTCACCGACACGATCCTGATGCAACTTGAACAGGCTCAAAAGGAGTTCGTATGCAGAAGTTATGCTTGGTCAAAGGTTTGGTGAAACAAGCGAATTAGGTGTCCAAAAAGGTGAAAATTTGATTGTCTCAAATCCAAGTAAAATTTACACCAGGTCGTAGTGCTCGTTGTGCTGATTCTAGAACTATCTTCGGTTTCGAAAACGGAGTCCGTATGAGAAAAATAGAACTAGTCAAAGTTTTAGTCAAAAATGATGATGTCAGCATGTGACATGGCAGTTGACTGGATGGTGACATGGGAATTATAGGTGATGTGGCAAAAATCTCACAAAAAAATCACGTACCATGTTTTATTTTTGAAAATGAAGTGTGGAGGCTTATTTTATCTCACAAAAATCCATCGGATTTTGTGGGATCCCAAGAGGATTTGGTGGGATCGGATTTTGTGGGATTAAAAAAAAATCTCATAAAAATAAAAGACAACTAATGAATAAAAACAAATACCAAACCAATATAGCCCATAAATGGAGAAATGGCATGGGCATCATAATCGAATTAAAAATGGATTTTAAGAGGGTTGTTATTATTTGTTTTAAACGAGGGGTATTTGTTAGTAATTTGTTGTTTTATTAATTATGGTGGTTTTGGCCACAATAGCCAAATTTATGTATAAAAGGAGGTGTAGGTGATTTATTTTTCAATTCAATTTTTTTGAGAGAATTTTTATGCCTTTGTAAGAAAATTTTGGAGAGTGTTTGGAGGAGAATTTACAAGGTGTTTTTTATACACCAAAAATTGTAAAGTGTGAGTGAGATTGTGAGGAGATTATTGGAAGCTTGGAGAATTGTGAGAAGGCATTTTCAAGTGCTTGGCAATCTTAAAAAAGTGGTCCAACATTGAGAAATGGACCCGGAGATGTAGCTCAGATTGAGCGAACTCCGTTATCAAGTGTGATCTCTCTAATTCTTCTTTGTCTCATTATTTCTTTCTGTGTTTTGATTCCTTTAAGTTTCTCAGTTTATGTTCTTGAATCTGGTTGAAGTTAAGTGTTCTTTCTTGTAATAATTTCAACGGTTTAGACACAATCACGCATTACTGCTGCGATCAGGGATTAAATCTGTATTGGATTAAGTTTTCGAATTACTTTAACATCCTAATCAACATATCAATTTCAAAGTGTTTAGGGAAGGGGATCAATGAGATGGAGGGATCAAATGGATAGGGACATATGTCTTCAAATTTGAATGATTGTTTGCTAGTCCCAACTTGAAGATCTTTCAGGGCGGCTTTGATTTCTAATAGATCTGAGTTGACTGGTGGTGCGAGAGCCAAAGATGGGTTAGATGGATATGGATGATAGGATGACGAAGGATCTTCTTGAGATAGTTTCTAAAGGTTGAGGTATGGATTTTGATAGTGAGATGATGATATCCATTACTGGTATGCTTATGGATTTTGTTGGTGTTGGGGTTGTTGCGAGATATAGTACATATTTTTTTGATAAAAATGTGCAGTGGGATGTTGAGGAGCTTGAATGTAATGTTGTGGATTGGCCTACTAGTACTGAAGGTACTGCTACGACTATTGGGAGGCCACATAAGGTGGCTATTGGTTAGGATAATAATAATGTTGGAGAGGTTGTTGATGTGATGTGAGGTGTTGTGTGGGCTCAGATGGGATGTTTTATTGTGATTGGACTTGCGAATGTAGAATGGATACGAAGAACAGGGATATGGTCTGGGCAGGAGGTTGGGACGGATTGCCTTGTGATTGGTGTGGTGGTTGTTGTGAAGAGATCAAGGGGTTATGTAGAGGTTGTTGCTGATGAGGTGGCTGAGATAATGTAGAGATGTTCTGCAACGGAGGTTGTTGGGTACCAAAGGGGACATTCGGTTGGGATGTACCTTGTGGCTATAATGAAGGTGGTATGTTAGATTGGGGAGGATATTGCGATGTGTATGAAGGTGATGGTAGGTTTGTGGCCCTAGGAGGTGGAGGCAATGCGGTAAAAGGGGTGCCCCCAACGTTGATGGGAGGTTGATTTGAAAGGGGTGGTGCTATTAGCATTAATGGCGGTGGTTGCAGAATGTTTTGTGGCATGCCATATGCAAAAGGATCATTGGGATTAGCTACTTGAGGAGCCCCCATGACTGAGATTGTGGCATGTACAGGATTGTTAACGTGATACAAAATGACATTGCCGAATTTAGGTTGATGCCAACCTTCCACTAGAGGAACATTGGGGATGTATGAACTACCTGGTGTGTTTTGTGAGCCTTGGGGTATGTTAGATGTGGCACTACCATACTTGGATAGGTTGACACCTGATGGAGGCTTGACACCTTTTCCAATTAGGTGGGCCAAGATTTCTTCCCCATGTTTTTCGAGAAGGCGATCTATCATTTGCACATTGGTAGGGTTACTAAAGTGTTCCTCAAATATAAGTTCAGGTTTATTGATCATTTTCTCATCCTCGGGTGTTGATGTGTTTTGACCATCAATATTGGATTGTGATGATGTACCATTATGAGGGTCTCGAGGGATATTTGTATCGTTATTGGGATCTTGTGAGATATTAGGTGCGTTGTTGGGATCTTGAGGGATGTTTGGTTGTGAATTTTGGGCTTGTTGCTTGGCCATTTTCCTTGTCTATGACCAGGTCTGAATGGGCATGCAAGATGATAGGATGAAAGGATTGATTGGTTTCGATGATGGATTAGACAACAAAGAGGTGGCCCAATAGGATTGGTTGGGATGATTAATTCAACCGAAGTGGATTTGTTTGATGAGATCAGATTGGATTGATTGGTAAAAAATTGGCCAAATTGGATTGAATTGGATAGATTGACTGGGTAATTGATGATATAAGGATTGGATTGGATTGATGACCGATTAAAAAGATTAGATGGTATGATGAATGATAATGAATGGAATGTGAAACCAAGTTCAAGAGTGATCCTGGGTAATGCTAAGTGTTGATTAATCTACTAAATGGTGGATGTATGATAACGACACCAAATCCAACTTGAGATAGAAGTGGATTGATTAGACCGACAACGATGACCAACTTAGGAAGGATGACAATCTTAAGTCAGTTGTGATAGATGATGATTAGAGACAAACACCTAGGTCAATTTGGACAACTACTTTAAATTTTTTTAACAAAATACCAGTGATCCAAAATGGGGAAACGATAACCAAAACATGGAGAATGACTAATTCAACGTGGATTCGAAATGGGTAAATGAGGACTTTGAATGGGTGAATGGTTGCTCAAACTAAGGGGATGAACATTTAGGATGGTGAATGGAATCTCGAAACAGGTGTATGAATGTTCAGAATGCAGAGACGAGTGATCGAAATGGTGAAACGAGCGTGCGAAAAAAGTGAAACAAGTGTCCTAAATGATGAAACGGATGATAAAACTAACTGGTCAAGGGTCAAGTCCACCTGTGAAGGGCAGGTCCGCCTGTGGAAGGCAGGTTCGCCTGTTGGGAGGGTAGGTCCGCTTGTCAGAAAAAAGTTGGTCAAATTTGGCTAAAAAAGGCTGGTTCAAAGGTCAAGTCCACCCTTGGATGGGTTAGGTCCACCCCTGGAGGTCAAGTCCACCTGTCAGGAGGGAAGGTCCACCTATCGGACAAAAGTTGGTCAAATTTGGCTTAAACATGATGAAAAAGGTTGGATCAAAGGTCAAGTCCACCCTTGGATGGGTTAGGTCCAGCCCTAGAGGCCAAGTCCACTTGTCAAGAGGGCAGGTCCACCTATCAGGAGAGAAGTTCTTCCTGTTGGACAAAATTTGGTCAAAATTGACTAAAAAAGGCTTTAAAAGGTTGATTCAAAGGTCAAGTTCACCCCTGGATGGGTCAGGTCTACCCCTAGAAAAGTTTAAACTTGAGTTTTGAAAAGATGACTAAGGAAAAGGACCCAAAACACAACAAACATCAATCAAAAGGATATGGCTAAACAGAAAATTACTGGTTTTGCACAAAGTAGACAATTTAGACAACACAATCCTAAGACTAGTAGAAAGGGGTATGGCTGAAAAAGTCTTCTATTCTAGGATGAACATGGTTTCTAAAGATTCCTCGATATACACCTGGTACGTGAGACCCAAACCGTGAACACCAACCCATTACAAGTGTGAGTCAAGAACCTTAGCGAGATACTAGAGGCTCGAACAAACTCTTCACATCATCCTGACGCTTCGCCAATTACAATGTGGTTGGATTGAAGTACAAATTTCTCTCTCCCTCCTTTATATACCCCGTTGGTATGCATGGTTGGAATCATCTCTTGGGGTGATGAAATCCCCAAGCAGGTCCCGCTAAGAAAAGGAAAATAGAGGGTGACTCAAAGGACTTGGTAAGCTATGATTTCTCATCACTTAGGATTTCCAAATGATGCAAGGGGATTGGATACATCAAATATCTTACCAACAAGCACAACAAACAAGATTAATTGACACCCCTCGTTAGACTATGTGCCTAAGTTATGCAAAACAAGTAGTAGTTGATAAATGACTAACCCTGTAAGGAAAATTGTTAGTGAATCTTGTCCTTATTCCTTTCCAAATCTTGATTAGATGCTTGCAAAGACTCAAACAAGACATGTTAGGGGGTTAGAAACACTTAAAACAACCAAAAAAAGTGCTTGAAACTAAAATTTCACCTTCTGGAAAAGTTGTCTAGGTCAGGTTCGCCTATCGGGAGAGCATGTCTGCCTATCTAGAGGATAGATCTTCCTATCTAGAGGTTAGGTCCACCTATCTAGAGGTTAGTTTCACCTATCTGTTAGGTCAGGTCCGCTTGTCTGGAGGTCAGGTTTTCCCCTCTATGAAAAATCTGCAAAAAATCAGTTTCTGGAGCCTATGGAAGGCATGTCTGCCTCTAGGCAAGGTCAGGTCTACCCCTAGAGGTCAAGTCCACCTATATGTCAGATTAAGTCTACCCCTGGATGATCAAGTCCTCCCCTCTGCAGGATGGGTCCACCCCTCTACAGGTCGGGTCCACCCCTCTGCAACCTACACCTACAAAAAGTGAAAAAAAAAATGTGAAAGATACAGACTAGTTTTTGGGTCCCATCAGGCATGCCAGAAATGTGAACAGGAAAAAATAAGTGTTGGAAAATGAGCAACAAACAAAAGAGTGCAAACAACAAATATAAACACCCTACACCTCAAGATTGGGCAACCATTTAACTTAACAAAACAAAATGGAACAGTTTACCTTGTTGAGTTGTCCTTTGGTTGGCCCTTTGATCTTTGATGTAGTGTATGCTCCTTTGATGGAAAGAGATGCAAGATGAATGGAAAATAGGTGATAATGGATGCAAATGCAAGTATTTGGCTAAGTATGGCTCAAGAGAAAAATTTGCAAAATTTTCGCTAGCATAATGATCTTCCCTTAAAATGAGAGAAAAGAGGGGGTATTTATAGAGAATTTTGAATTCTCTAGGACTATGGATGGTTTAGATTAAACCAACATGGCCAAGATGTAGGGTTATGGTGAGTTGAGAACTCACAAGCCCTCACATCTTGACATGTGGCATGTGAAGTGGCTTGAGAAAGATGATGTGTAAATGAGTTGGAAGGAGAGTACATGACATGGAGCTACTACATAGTACGTTGGGAATTTGACAAGATCTCTTCATAAAGGAGGTCCTTGTCCCCATGTGGGTGAGAGGACATGTGAGGAATTAAAAAATCCTCAAATATCCACATGGGAATGAGAGAAAGAATTTAAAATTCTTTGGAATGCATTGGGGGATTAAATGTGAATTAAAAATTCACATGGGGAATGGAGTGCCTTCTCCAAAAAAAGAAAGTCCTTAATAAGGTTGACTTAGGACGCATTCTATAAATGAAATGGGGATTAGGTTGACCTAATTAAGTGATTAAGGTTGTGCAAGTACCTGATTAGACAAATTAATGACATATTAGAGGCAAGTGGGAAATTATGGAGGATGTGACCCTAATGATGATTAGGGGTGTGCATATCTTAACCATAAATTAATTATGATTAGAAGAGGGTTAAGAGGGATTAGAGACCAACTTGCAAAAGTTGGTGTTAGTGCCTATTTTGGTTGCCTTTCATTCTCTAGTTGAGTGCCTTTGATTTTCCTATTATGTCCTTGGTTGGGATTTTTTCCTTCATTTTACACGTGGGTTAAGTGGGCTCCCACAAAGGTTGAGCTCAGCGTGTTTGAATTCAGTTCTGGTGGGTGTTTCTCCCTCTGGTTCTTTTGTCTTGCCTTCTTGTTTCTTTCTTGGGTTGAAACCCTGGCTAGGGTTTTGTTTTCTCCTTTTGGGTCTGTTGGGTTCTTTTCTTTTTTGGCCGCTTATTCTTTCTCTTCGGTGACCTGTCTGCCTGGTTCGCTTTTCACTTATGGTTCCCTTGAGCCCCATTTTCTCGTCCGTTACCAGCCCCTTGTTACTATTTTCACCGGCTCCACCTTGCCTTCGATGTGACTTTTGGCTCTCGGGGTGACATGTCGGCGACTCTTTTCTGTCTCCCTGAGGTCTTCTTTTCTCGGTTGGTGTTGGTTGTGTCGGGGAGATGTCTCCCCGACCCCTTTGTGTCTCACCGATTGACTTTTCCCTTCAGTATGTTGGTGTCCATTTGAGGTTAGGTCTCGGCAATGTCATCTTGTTACGCCGACCAATGATGGAGGACTTAATGCTTCGGCGAGACTTTTATTTCAGTGTGTGGTTATGGCAATGGGGTTGGGTCTTGCCGATAGCAGTTCAATATGTGGCTTTCAGCGAAAGTCCTAAATTCTCTCTGCGAACAAGTGTATAAAGGTCTTCTCGGTATAACAATGTAATGTCTACATAACCTCTCACTGAGGATTGTGTGCTATAGCAACATACATTTGGCAAGTGAATTCGTCGGTGAGAGAAGTTATAAGTCATAGTGACTTGAAATGGTGTCTTCGATGAAGCTTGGTGAAATCTCTATGATGTCTCGCCGATGGTAGGTGGCTATAGCGACTATGAACAAAGTGAAGGGATTGCTTCGGTGAGGGATATGCCCTTGTCTTGGCGAATACAATTTGCTACACCAACCGAAAACGTAAAGGGTAATATCTTCAGTAAGAGCTAGGGTTTTTGGCGAGAGGTCTCGGTGAGTGACCTTCAGTCTCGCTAATGGAACATAAAGGGTCTTCGTCGGCATAGGTTTAAATTTCTCAGTGACACAGGTGAATGAAGACTTTCAAAAAGACATGGTGTGCTCTACGAGAGGTCTTCCCAATATCTTGGTGTTATAGCGATGCATAGAAGGAAATGGTTTCAGTTTGTGTGAGGTCGTTAGTGTCTTGGCAATCTATTGTGAGCTTGGGATGTTTTGGCAAGTTACGGTTGTCAGTATGAGGTCTCACTGACATTATGATCTCTTACCGACTATGATGAGTGTTCGGTGTTGCATCCGTCCTTCAGCCTAATGTCTCCCCGAGTTCCTTTTGTCTTGCCGATGTGCTTGATGACTTCAGTATGACTCCCTTTGGCCGCGGTGACTTCGTCATGATGTCTGGCCGACCCGACCATCTCTCCATGACTTCTCCGCCCTTGCCCCCCAATCAACTTAAAGGCCATCAGTGTGCACATGCATCAGATGAATGGTGTTGTTTTAATTGAATCGATAAAGGTGCCTGATGTTTAACTTGAAGACTAAGCGCCAGGTATATCATGCAGATGTCTACGAAGTCAATGGCGGTCGGGTGCCAAGTGATGAGATCAACGGATCTCGCTCGCTGTGCCGGTGCAAGCTGCAAGGACATTAAATCATGTGTGGAGTGTGATCTAATGGAGGCCTGCTTCAACGATCCAATGTATTTAAATGACAGTCATCTGATCTCAGTGATCGATGGCTAATATTCATTTTCATGCAATCAAGGTTTTGAAGGTGTTTGTGCGCAAAAAATAGAGGCCTGGAGCATTCATGGTGGTAGATGAGAGGGTCGCTAGATCCACTGAACCAACATTCATGGAGACGTGACTCTGGGACAAGGATGACATGGCTCGAGTGTGGGCGCGTGGATTTGGCGATGGATTTGGTTCAAGTTGATTGATCTTTGTTCATGTGAGAATGTCTCTCCTAACAGAGATCTGACCGGTGGCATTTATGAGACCAGTGAAGTAGTTGGAAATAATGACTTGGCCTGCGAGCTATTTTAGGGTTTGTCCTAGTCAGCTAGTGATGTGTATTCTCATCTGGTTGGTTGCTTGTTGCTCTCCCTATTCCTATAAAGGGAGAATTCATGGCTAGATGTAGGGGTTCCGAACTTTGGTGTTTTGTTCCACATTTTTTTGAGTTTTGGAATAGTCTATGATAGATTAGGGTTTAGTTTTGAGTCATGATTTTGAGTCTATGGTCTGTAATGTTGAATTCTTCTGTAAATACAGTCAGTTTGAGCAATGAAAACTTGAAGATGCTTGTCTCTCATGCATGTTATCATATTGTCTCCTTATTTGTGCACTTTTAATCATTTGAATGAATACATAAGGTGTATTTTTTCATCTTCTCCTACTTCATGAGACTATGTTGTTTGTTGATAGGTCTGCTTCAAGGAAGCAGTTAAATCCTTTGAATAGATAGCAGGATTACTTGTTTGCAGGTAGGATTCGGTAAGAAGAGTCCGGTTGCTACAGGAGTTGTATTGTCAGTGTAAGGCACTGATAGTTGATGTAAGGCATCAACAAAACAAGATCCACTGATTAAGGTCTATTTGTAGATGATTTCCCTTTGTTGTGTTTGACTCTATGGCCCAAAACTAGGCACTGATTTGTCATGCAGCTTGTTCCCCTCAGAAACAATTTTTAAATCATTGAATATCCTTATTTATTTTGTGTCCTACCTGCTGGTTGCTGCAAGTATTGTGTTACTGAGAATCTAGCCCCATTTGAGGTCCTCAATGCTTGGCACAAGGAGTTATCTACTATAAAAAGCAATGTCTGGTCTTGTTTGAGGCATTGTGTGGGTATACCTGCCCTGGTTCTGCAGAGCCTAAAGTGCAGAAGATCTCTTGATCTTGTCAGTTGGTCTAGGTCCTCTGAGCTGCCCTTGATTGGAGTTGGCTACTCCATAGGAAAAATAGGAGACCAACCTGGTTTACAAGAAAAACAACCAACAGTTGGAGGATGTGACAATGAGAGAGAAAGTGAGGGATTAAAAATAAATTTAAATTCCAAGAGGTAATATGACTAAATTAAATAAAGTGATATATTTATTTAATTTAGAGAGGAAAGAGGGGAAAAAGTATTTATTAAATTAAATACTTTGGAAACCTTATGTAGGACACAAATATTAATTAAATTAATGATTTAATTAATACCAGAAAAGCGGATGAAGGAGACGAGCAAAGGGATGATTAAGGAGATGTCCATCACCATGATTACAAATTTGATAGACAGAAAGCAGATTCTATGAAATATTAGGAACAAGAAGAACATCATCAATGCTACCATCCTACATATGAAGTGAGGTTGTTCCCAAAATAGAATTTGAGAAGAGTTCCCAACAACAATATGTGAAGTAAGACTATTAGAAAGAGAATCAAGAAGATCCATAGTATGATTCATGTGATGAGAAGCACCAAAATCAAGAATCCAACTAGAACTGGTAGAGGACAAAGCCATGGCTGAGAGGGATTGCCCTTTTCCTGAAGAAGTTGACTTATGCATAACAAGATTATGCTTCCTCATAGCTTCCTCTAATGTTGTTAGCCTTGCAAAACAATGTGCATTATTATGCCCAGATTTTCCATAGAATGAACAGTTCTCCTTCTTCTTCTTAGACTTGGAAGATGACTCGACTGAGTTAGAAGGAGGAGGAGGTGAAGAATTATGCATTTGATCAGTCTTCACCTTAGGCTTGGAGGGAGACTCACCACCTGAAGATGAATCTATCTTAGGATTCTTCTTATTCTTACCCTTGCCCTTAGAAGATTGAGCCATTAAAGAATGACTCTTAGGAAGAGCATCCATATGAATCAACTTGGCCTACTCCCTAGTAAACTAATCACAAAACTCCTCAAAAGAAGGAATCTTATGATCTTCCCCCATAGTATCCATAGTAGAATAGAAAGTATAGGAAAACACTTGAAAATGACCTATAATACTAGAAAGGATCAAGAAAATACACTCCTTATCTTCTTTGGCATGACCACATCCTTTTAATTGAGAAAAAATGAAATTGAACTATGCACAGAAATCTCGAATGGAGGGAAAAGCTTCTAGAGAGAGAAGTGAGATCACCTCAAGTTGCAAGATCCTAAACTGATTGACCTTACCATACAATTCTGCAAGCTTATCCACACCTCTTTAGGTGTTTTACACTCAACAATATGAAACAACAAATTATTAGACACATGAAGACCTATGAATCCTTTAGCCTCATCCATTTTGTTTATATGAACAAATTGCTCAAATGTTTTTTTGAATTTGGGTTGGTCGGCATCCAATAGTTGCCAAAGACCCTGAGATTGCAACAATTGTGGCATCTTGAGTTTCCATGTGTGGTAGTTGTGTGGAGTGAGAAAATCAATCCTAGGTTCTGACATGATATAAAAGGGTACAAAAAAGACTAAAAAGCAATATACACTCCCCCCAAAATATATTCAAATTGAGTTTACAATTTACAAGCACCAAATTTTCCAAGAGATATAATAGTAACAACTTGCAACTTTAAGCTAGTAAAAATGACATTAAATGATAGGATTTCTAGAAAAACCTCATCCATAGTGAATATCATTGAAGCAACTTTCCTACAGTAACTCGGTTGCTGAAAATAGACTATGTTTGCAAAAGTTGTGCAAATTTGAAAAAAGGCCCTATTTTAGGCACTTTCAGAGTCCACAATTGCTCTTGATCGCTCCACGTGACCACCAAAAAAAATAATTGCAAAAAAATGGGGTGGGGCCTGTAGGAGTTGATGGTGACTCCCCAACACCCCCAAGGTCAGCTGCGACCAAAACCACTTCCACAAGAGAGAGAATGGCAAGAAAGCTTGCTTCACAATGCAAGATTGATTGATTGAAGCTTGAATACAAATGTACAAGAGATTCCTTGCTTATATGGGCAAGGTTGAGAGATAAGAATAAATTTGATGTTGAAAAATGTCATTATCCTATGACATGAGACAACCAACAACCTAATCACCTAGGAAATGATGCATCCTAGCTAGATAAGATAAGTTCTAGATAAGCCAACTAAGCTTCTAGAAATAATCTTTTACCTAAGTAAACTTAACCATGTGAATATGTCCCCTAATTTACCTAGTGAATGAATTAGCTAGGTACAAGACAATTATTCACACCAACAGGGCCCAATGGGCCAAGTTAACAATTTAATGGGAGAGAGCACAAACCTCCACATAGAAGGCACATGAGATTAAACAAAACAATCCAACATTCAATTGTCCACATGAGCCTTTACTCACATCTGAATGTAGTGTAATGAATTATATAAATAGCTAAATAAATTTTTGTGCTCCAATGTGGGACTAAATTGGGCCCAAGTTTGCATATGAAAATTAGGGCAAAAAACCTCCAAAAGAATTAAATTCAAGCATGAAATCGGGCCTACTTCAACACAGAGAATCAGCCTACAAGAGGACATAAATCATCCTCTAATGAAATGACTCCTCCTCGTACCTTCACTAAAATAAAAAAAACTACTTCTCCAAACTCCATAGATTTCCTTCCTCAACAAAAGGAAAGCGCAACCCTTCCAATGGAGGAAATTTCAACAAGGAAAATCAAGGAATTCAGCCTCTAAATGTTCTCCCCAGGTCACAAAACTTCATCCATCATCTATCCCTTCGTTAATTCCAACATGCTTGTAGGGAAGTTGAAGATGTAGGACATCAAAGCATTCAGGAAGGCCCAAAGATCCAATGGCCCTGCCACCATCCTCACCATCGGTATGACCACTCCCCCCAATGCTTAGATTACGTTCCTCAACAAAAGAAAAATGCAACCCTTCCAATGTGGGAGAGCATGTGAACATGCGGAGGGTCACGGCCAAGATTTTCAAAGCACCCATACCAAGCTCCCCTACTATAGGCCAAACAGGGTGAAATACTTGGAACCCTTCTTAGGGAAGTCCCTATCCTACTTGACTGGTGAGTTCCTTGGTGACTATGGGTGGGACACGGTGGGTCTGTTAGTGGACCCTGAGAAATTTTCCAAGAATAGAGAAATGGAAGTGGGCATTTTAGATGCAGGAAAGGCACAAACTTCTTTAGCAATTCCCTACACAATGTAGAGTCAAACATGGTGAAAACTCAATGGGCAGAAAGGGTTGCAATCACAACTGCTCTGATACCATGTTGATGCACCCAGGAGCCTGTGCTGCAAGCCAAAACAACCAAACAATGAGAAGCAACCAAAAAGAAGCTATTTCACTATTGATGTGAATGAGATGATCTGAAATGTACAAAGGGCCCTATATAAATAAGTAGGGAAAAATGCAAGAAACATGTGGAGAAACTAGAGAAGAGATCATAGGAAACATGCTTGCAGCAAGTGACCACTAAAAGTGAATGCTCCAGACCAAGAAAAATAAATGCACACCTACGGTTAGAAATTTCAAGTTGAACTTAAGAAGATGCGCGATGAAAAACATGCATGCGAACAAGTTAAGCATTCCAAGACTTTACAAGATCATCAAGAGAGTATTCAAGATCATTTCTAAGGAATTCAAGGGAAAAATTCTTCATCAATTATTACAGTAATTCAAGATCCATCATCATTTCAATATTATCAAGCATCAAGCATGTTGTTGAGCTAGTGTTGTGATGTAGCATTGAAGATCCAAGATTAATCATTGTTCTACACTCATTTTCAAGATCAAGATATAGATTCTACATGGCCACTTCATGTTAGATTGTTGATTTGTATTACAAGAAATCATTCAAGGTATTATTGCTCATGTTTCATGTCCGATGTTGCATTTTTCATTTTCATCTTTCATTATTTCATCATTTGGTTTAATTACCTAAAAGGGGTTCGACCAAGGAAAACCCCCATTTACTAACAAATCAACAAGTTTTTCTCTCTCTACATGTGTGATTATAGATCTAGGTGTCTTGGAGATTGAATATCCCTTGAAGATTAGGTTACAAGCTTGGATAAAGTTTTGGAATTGTCCCATCATTTGGAAGGTTTCTATCTTCACAAAAAGTCATCTACAGGTCTGAAATCAAGGTTTTAGGTCCGAAAGCAAAGTGTGGCAGAAAGAGAAGAGATTGGAGAGAAAAAAAAGATCTTAACCTTCAGAAAAAGTACACTAGGACTGATATGCTACTTTGGGTGTATGAGTCCTAGTACAACCAATTTCTAGGGTTTCAAGAGATTCAAAATCAACACTATCATATTCCAATTTTGGCACAGAAAACCAAGTCTAGGACTAAATCACCTAGACTAGCGTATGAGTCCCAATCAACCTCAAAATTAGTTTTTTTAGCATTTCTAGTCCTCATTCAGGACTCTTCAAGTTTCCAAGTGCATGCCTCTAATTTTACAGCTTTCTGTTATGATTTATACGCATGATTTCTAGGTCATTCATTCAAGTTTCAAGGAAACCCTAGAGATCTCAATCCAATGAAGAAAGGGGAAAGAGATATGTCAATAGGGTGTCCTAGGGTATGATTATAAACTAATGAGGGGTTCACCACCAAGCTACTAGGGCTTGGAAAGACTAATGAAATGAAAGATCTAATGACAAAACCTAGTGATGCAAGAAACTTGAATGAATGAACTAGAAATGCATATAAATCAGAACATAAAGCTATAAAATTAGAGGCATGCACCTAGAAACTTAAAGAGGCCTGAATGAGGGCTGAAAATGCTAAAAACACTAATTTTGAGGTTGAGTGGGACTGATACACTAGTCTAGGTGATTTAGTCCCAAACTGGGTTTTCTATGCCAAAACTGAAATTTGACAGCACACTGATTCTGAATCTCTTGAAACCCTAAAAAATTGGCTGTACTAGTCCACTCATATGCTTGAGGTGGTGTATCAATCCTAGTGTGATTTTTTTGAAGGTTATGATATGATTTTTCTCTCCAATCTCTTCTCTTTCACATTGGGTTAAACAAAATGTAAGTGTGTTGAAAAAACGTGTATACCTTGCTTGATATGGGAGTAATTGATGACAAATTGGACTTAATGAGGCCTTGATTTGGGGTTGTTAGGTGTTTTACATATCCACACTAGGTCTTGTACCCTTGCAAACTGAATAAAATGCATTTAATGATGTCTTGTGAAGGTGTTGTAAAGTGTTGTAAAAGACTTTCACGCCTCTCTAGACTTAATGGACCTCTCTTTCCCTAATTCAATGTTGAAAATTTTATTTAATTGCATCTTCACATTAATTGAAAAGGCTTGTAAACAAAATTTGACTTTAATCTAGTGTTGTAATGTGTCTTACACATTCACATTGGATGTTGTGCCTTTTCGGGCTATATGGACCTCATTTTAATGGTGTAAAGTGCATTTAATCACACTTTCACATTGAAATTTGTGTCCCAAGCCCTAATTACCCTTTACATCATCATTAATAGGCCCCTATGACCGCATATTATGCATCCCAAGGCTTAATTTGATCAAGGAACTGACTAGAATAACCTAGAAGCCTGATTTCTTCACTCGACAATCCAACCATTAAAAGGGCCTCTTTGGGACTAAGTCGCCCATCTAGTGAATGATCCCTTCCAGGTGGGACTAAGTCACCCAACATGGGAATTAGTACAATTTGGGGTATTTTTTAGGTTTGAGTGGGAAATTTTGGTTTTTAAGTTTATTTTTCTTTCATGTCAGGGTTGGGGATCAAATTAGTGAGAAAATTTGATGGATTGCTTATAAATACAAGCCTCTAAATCCTAATTCATAATAATATTAACTCATCATCATTCATTCATCATTCATCATGTTCTCAAGTCAAGAAAGCTGGGGTTTTGGCATTCTAAGTCATCAAGATAGCATTTTTCAGACATTCAAGGACAAAATCTTCATCTTTTGCTACAGAAAATCAAGATCAATCATCTTGGAAAGGTACTAGGTCCATGTTATTTCATTCTTCATTACATTGCTTCTTCTTTTTGGTTTAATTACCTAAAAAAGGGGTTTGACCAAGGCAAACCCACATGCCCTAACATTCACCATTTCTCTCTCTTTCTTTGTGTGTTTCCAAATTTAGGTATCTTGAAGGCTTGGAGATAATTGAAGAATAGTTTGCAAAGTTTTTGAATACCTCTCCTTGTTTTCAAAGAAAAAATATCCACTGAAAGTCACTTTGAGGCCCAAATATTAGAGTTTCAAGATTAGATACTAGTCATGAACCGAAGTGTAGACCGAGGGCTTTCATTTCCACTTTTGGATTTTCAAAAATTTAGAAGTGTACTAAGTCACCAATAGTGGAGACTTAGTGCCACTAAACCTATTTTTAGAAGTTTCTATAGATTTGCATACCCATTTGGCTGAAACGGGCTTCAAAGTAGTTTTTCCAAATCTGGGACTAAGTCACCTAGATTGGCACAAGTGTCCCAGTTGGCTTTTGCATCAAGTTTTTTAGGATTCCATACCTTCATTCCATCCTTTATCAACCTCCAGGTGCACACCTTCAGTTTCATCAATTTTTGTTACAATTTACCTCCATTTCTAGGTGTTTTTGTATATCACAATGTGTTTTCAAAAACCTTACATTTCTTGGGTTTTGCATTAATAAATTATTTATGTTATTAGTTTATTGCATTTAGATAGTGCATTTAGGTGTATTGCATCCCTATCTACATTGACTTTGATTGTAGACATTAGCATTTTAGGTCCATTTCTCTCCTTTTAGGTGGAAAACCCTAGAAGAGTTAGAGAACCATTAGACACCCAAAATTAGTGTCCACAGTAAGATAGAAAGTTGTTGCTACTAGGGTTTAGGACTTATGACAACTAAATTTCTCTACTCCACATTCAATGAAACCCTAGAGATCTCAATCCAAGGAAGAAAGGGGAAAGAGATCTGACAATAGGGTGTCCTAGGGTCTAATTTATGATTACAAGAGGGGTTCACCACCAAGCTAGGGATTGGAAAGACTAATGAAATGCAAGATATAATTAAAAAACCTAGTGATGCATGAAACTTGAAAGAATGGCCTACAAATGCATATAAATCAGAACAAAAATCTATAAAATTAGAGGCACACACCTAGAAACTTGAAGAGGCATGAATGAGAACTGGAAATGCTGAAAACATTGACTTTGAAGCTGACTAGGATTTTATCAGTCCCAGTGTGAAAGAGAAGAACCAACCTTTGAATTCCATGAGCATCTAGTTTATAGTTCTCCTAAAAACTCTCCTCCTAGGGAGGATATCACGATGGAAGGAAATGACAACATTAACAACAATAATTTGGCTTCCTTAGGTGATGGTGAAAAAATGATATTAGACTACATTTTATTAGAAATATATCAAACCAAGACTACTGAGGTTATGAATGCACAATCATCCATTAGATCCCCCTTGACTAATGAACCTCCTGCATACCTTGTGGGACATCCTAAGAATCCTCTAATTCTTTATCCACCTTCACACAAACCTAAAAAAAAAAAAAAACCTAAACTTATCCTCTACCCACCTAAGAATAATGTGTCACAGTAGCCAAGTCATAATACTCTTGCTCATACATATAACACTAGGAATAATCTAGAACCAAGAAAAACACCTTCAACACCCCTCCCATTGCCTAATCCTATCCTACCTAACCCTATCTTATCAGGTCCTCCTCATGGAAAGGAGTATGATCTTGTCAAACAACTAAAGAATACCCTTGCTAAGATATCATTGTGGGACCTTATTCAAGCTTCCCCTCACTATCATAACATGATTCAAAGTGCCTTGCAACAAGTTCCTATCCCTTCTAATGCACAACTAAATAATACACTCTAAGATATAAAATAATAGGCATAAAGCAAACCCTTGTAGACAATGGCTCTACTCTTAATGTGTGTAGCATAAACCTTTTGGATAGGCTTCGTGTGGATAAATCAAAAGTTCAACCTGACTCTTTATCCATTAAAGGATTTGACAATGTAGGAAAACAACTACTTGGTGTAATCACTTTACCTATTATAGATGGAAAGGCCACATTAGAAACACTGATCCATGTTATGCCTCATGATCTTCCATGTAATCTCCTTTTAGGCAGACCGTGGATTCACGCAATGAACATGGTGCCTTCTGCTCTTTATCGTGTAATGAAGTATGTCTACAACAACAAAGTGTACATAATCAAATATGATCTTGAACCAAACAATTGTTTAAACATTGAGAAAAACAAGGAAAATCCTTTGAAAAAATTGAAACCAACTATACAAGTAGAATCCATGCAATAGAAAGGAAAATAAAAACACATTGGGGAGGTCACAAAGCTATTAAAATATGATTGGGGTTCCTTAGACTTCGAACCAACATTCACGGGAGAATACAAGATGATAAACACAAACTATCAAAAGGGGAAAGAAAAAGTGGTAATGTCAACACAAAATTTAGAAGACTCTTTGAAAGCATCCACCTCAACAACTTTAGAACAAAAGACAAAAAATTACACAACAAAATTTAATGAACTTAATTATGAGCAACCACCAAATTCAAAAGAGATGAAAAATATTTATGGAAAAGGTTATGAACTTATGAAAAAACTTGGATATAGTGGAAAAGGATGTGGTGCTAGAGAAAAAGGTATTCACGTCCCTATAGAGCCTCACACACAATAAAATACTAGTGGTCTTGGTTATTGTCCTTCGAAAGAAACAAGAAAGCCTTCACTCAATATCAACACTCTTACAAAAGATTCTTCTAGGCCGACTTTAACAATAGTGCATCTTGAACTGATAGAAACTAGTAGTCTTGATTTTTATCCTTTGCAAGAACTGAAACAAACAAAGATATCTTCACTTAATGTCAATGCCATCTTGCAAAACACTAATGATAAATTCATTAGATTTTACACCCTCCTATAAAGGAGAGTACAAAATATCACAACCTAAAGAGTCTTGTGTATGTATCACACCTAAAACTAAGCAAGAGATATCTTTGTCATAAAATAAAGGAACATCTTCTACCATTGATCAAGAGGGTATCTTGTTGAGACTCCTCCAAGATCATTTTATATCTCTCCCTCAAAGAACATGAAATAAATTTTACTACAAGAGTTCATTTTTTGCATATCATAGAGTTCATTGTCATGCTACTAATGAATGTAAGGCTTTTTGTAATAGAATTCAACATCTTAAGGAATTTAGTGCTCTTCCTTGTGTTGAGGCACCTACTTCTTCTAATTGACACTTATTTTCATCTTATTCGGCTCATCCTTGTCCTGCACTAAGTGGGGACAAGGGGCCATTAGTTATCCTTTCCCTTGTATGTCACTTTTCCTTGTCTCTTTTGGCTAGTTGACCACCTTTCATGTACATATAAGACCAACCTTAGGATGTTGATGACATGCCTTAAGTTGGCTCACATGTGACATATCGAGTTATACATTTTGGGGGCAACCCCTTCCCCTCTGCATGACATAGTTTATTGGAAACATATGACTTGGCATAGGGCTTTCCAAATAATCTCTCATGTCTTCTTTTACTTTAAATAAATTTCTAATAGTAATGGTGTTAGCAACGGATTTAAAGTGGGGGCATACATTGACACTCATGTTTCATTGTGTGATTTTATTTCTTCTTGCGATGCACCCTTTTCTTGGTGGTGTCATTGGGTTTTATTTCCTCCAAGAGCGTGATATTTCTTTGACTTGTCCTCTCTTGGAGACATTAGGCATGATGTTCCCTAATAAGAGACCTTGCACGAATTAAGAAAAATCCCTTTGAATGCACCTTACACTATTTGTTATATGGAAACCTTGCATAACACACTTTTCTTGTCTGTGGTACCATCTTGTTTTTTCACAAGTTCGAAGCCTATGAATTTTTTCTCTCCTCATGAAGCTAAAATTTTATTGTTTGTTTATGAGCTCCAAGCATACGAAGTTTTGCTTGTTTCATGAAGCTCGAAGATCATTATTATGTGGCATCTTATCAAAGTTATCAGGAGGTATAACTTTTGGTATGGTTAGCATATGGGAGCCAAAATTAGGGATGAATTTACCATAGTCACTTGTTTGGGGGATCACCTAGTGGATAGCTTGAGGTTTCACTAGCCCTTGTGAGCATGCATTTGGTTTGCATAGTGGACACCTTATTCCACTTGTAAGACATCCCTTTGGATTCTCACCCAATAGATAGCCTGAAATTTTGTTTCCTTAGAGTGAGCGTGTATTTTCAGAAAAAAGAGCCTAGATCTTATCCACATTGTGTTGGACAAATGGTTGAAGCTTGATCTACCTTTTCTTTCTTTTCCTTTCGTCTTCATATCTTTGTCATTGTATATTTGTGTATCTTTTTTTCCTACAAATCTTACACTGTGTGTGCATCCCTTTGTGCTTATGTCAGTTTGATGTAGGATCTTGTATCCTGGGAGCTTGGCCACCTCCTTCAATCTTTGTCATCCTATTTCATCTGCATCGATATACTTGGACTCCTCTTGAATGTCTACTTTAGTGTGAATTTGAAGCAAGTTCATCCTCTCACTAAAGTGAGGGCTAAATGTAACAAAAAAAATTGTACACCCTTGGAAATGGTATAATTTCTCTTAATTTGGGAATAATTAGTGATAAATTGGACTTGATATTGCCTTGATCTAGTGTTGTGATGATTTTTACACATCCACATTAGGTTTTGGGCCATTTTAAAGCTAAATAAACTTAACTTTTCCTTAATTTAGTGTTGTAAATTATATTTATTTACACCTTCACATTTAATTTTGGACCCTCTTGCACTTATAACCTTTATATCATGATTAATAGGAATTTAGGACCCATTATTATGCATCTTGAGGCATATTTTAATACAAATCCTGACATAGACCTCGAATAAACTTAATTTCTTCACTCCCCAACATTTTCTCTCTCTAAAAAGGCCTTTTGGGACCAATATGCCACCTTGGGTGTATGAGTCCCACCAGGTGGGACCCATACACCATAGACAACATATGAGTCCCATTTAGTTCCTTTTTTTGACTTTTGAGCAAGAAATTAGGGTTTTAAATTCAAATTTCTTGAATGACAACCTTTGGGATCTAAAAAATGGTCATTTGGATGTAATACTTATATAAAAAAGGTCTCAAATCATTATTTCACCTAAGCAAGATCAAGAATTCATGATATCAAATCAAGCACTCCAGAGTTAGGCATTCCAAGACTTTACAAGATCATCAAGAAAGCATTCAAGATCATTTAGATAAGGCATTCAAGGAAAAAAGTCTTCATCAATTGTACATAGCAATTCAAGATCCATCATCATATCAAAATCATGAAGCATCAAGCATGTTGTTGAGATAGTGTTATGATGTAGCATTGAAGATCCAAGATTAAGCATTGTTCTACACTCATTTTCAAGATAAAGATCTACATTCTACATGGCCACTTCATGTTAGATTGTTGATTTGTATTACAATACATCATTTAAGGTATCATTGCTCATGTTTCATGTTCGATGTTGCATGTTTCATTTTCATCTTTCATTATTTCATCATTTGGTTTAATTACCTAAAAGGGGTTTGACCAAGGAAAACCCCCATTTACTAACAAATCAACAAGTTTTTCTCTCTCTACATGTGTGATTGCAGATCTAGGTGTCTTGGAGCTTGAAGATCCCTTGAAGATTAGGTTGCAATCATGGAGAAATTTTTTGGAGTTGTCCTCTCATTTGCGAGGTTTCTATCTTCACAAATAGTCATCTATAGGTCTGAAATCAGGGTTTCAGGTCCAGAAGCAAAGTGTGGTAGAAAGAGAAGAGATTGGAGAGAAAAATCAGATCTTAACCTTCAAAAAAGCCACATTGGGACTGATACACCACCTTGGGTATATGAATCCCAGTAAAGCCAATTTTTAGGATTTCAAGAGATTTAGAATCAACACTGTCAGATTCTAGTTTTGGAACAAAAAACCTAATCTGGGACTAAATCATCCAGACTAACATATGAGTCCCAGTCAACCTCAAAATCAATGTTTTCAGCATTTCCATTCCTCATTTAGGCCTCTTCAAGTTTCTAGGTCCATGCCTCTAATTTTTCTCTCTAATCTCTTTTCTTTCAAATGTTGGTGAACCCCTCATTAGTTTATAATCATACTCTAGGACACCCTATTGATAGATCTTTTTCCCCTTTCTTCATTGGATTAATATCTCTAGGGTTTCCTTGAATGTGGAGTATATAAATTTTATTTTCCTATGTCCTAAACCCTTGCAAGGGTAATTTTCTATCTTACAGGGAGGAATAAACTAATGAACAAATGTAAATATGGGTCTCAACAAGAAGACATGATGAAGTAACCATGTACAAACAATGTCACAAACAAAGAGGAGAGAAAAACATTATGAAGAAAAAATTATCAAGTCAAAAAAGAGAAAACATGCAAAGAAAACATGGAAAGTGGAGAAAGGACTCAAAAATACCTCCTAACGATAATTTCCTTCACCTCAAACATTGATTGCAATTGAAGATAACAAGGCAATTTCAAAGGTTTAGTGAAGGTGCTTGCAACCAACTGCTTAATAGGAAAGTACTCCAAGATAAGAACACCATCCTATATGAGTTGTTTGATGAAATGTATGTGGATCTCAATACACATAGTACATTAATGCTCCAATAGATTGTGTAAGATATGAATGGAACTCATATTATCACACCAAAGAGTAGTGGGATGATCCAGAGAAAATACAAACTCAGTCATCAATTGATAAAGCTAAATAATCTCTTGACTAGAAAATATTGTACTTCGATACTTAGTCTCTATCGATGATAATGCAATAGTTATCTACTTCTTGTATGACCATGCAATCACACCAAAACTAAGGCAAAAGAAAAATCCAAAAGTAGACTTCATATAATCAACATCACCATCCCAATCTAAGTCAGTGAAGCTCATAATGTGTAATGAATGCTAAAGTGTGATGTGCTTTGAATATACATCAAAACACATTTGGTTATGTTCCAATGAATCTCATGAGGCTCCTAAGAGAAATGAGAAACAAGTCCAACAACAAAGGAAATATTAGGATAGCTATGTGCCAAGTACAATATACTACTGACCAACGATCGATACAAAGTAGTGTCAACTATAAGAGTATGAAAATTGGTAGATAAATTACAACATTTGATTGAAAAGGTGTGGAAGTAGGCTTGCAATCAATCCAACCAAATTTCTGAAGAAAATATAGAGCATAGTGCTATCAAAAAATGAAGATCCCCTCAAAATTTTAGTGAATCTAATGTCCAAGGAAGTAATGTAGAAGTCCACAATTGGTCATATCAAAAAAAATTATCAATGATTGTTGAGTACTCTAGATCATGGAAGTGGAACTCCTTGTGAGAATCAAATCATCAACATATAACAAAAGAATCAGAAGTAGTGATAACTTTAAGAAACCCTCCCCTAAAAAAAGATATAAAATCCCAATGAATCTTTCATTGTTTTAGAAAATAAAAAAATTCTATTGGCAATTTTTTTTATTTTTCTGAAAAAAATACTAATTTTTATTGGCAAATTTTCTCAGTGAATCTCAACAAAAATTAGGCAAATGCATTAATTACCATGGTGAATAGTGATAAATTTAAGAAACCCCCCTCGAAAAAAGATATAAAATCCAGGTGAATCTTTCATTTTTTAGAAAAAAAATTAATTTATTTTGGTGAATCTTTCCCTTTTTGAAAAAAAAAATTATTGGTGATTTTTTTACATTATTAAAATTTTGTAGAAAATTTTGATGAATCTTGAAAAAAATAGGAAAATGCATTAATTATGATGGCGAATCTATCCAATATAAAAATAATTCTCATGGAAAAATTAGGGGCTTGAGGGTGGAGATTAACGATGGGTTGAAGGGGTAGACTATATATTTACTTTCCACCATTATTTTAAAATATAATGTAATTTCCCTCATTGTATTCTACAAGGTAAAATGTACCCATGATCTGTAATTCTCATGGGGCTCAAACTTTATTTTAGATAATTGATCTAATGACCCTCATTGTACTCTATCAAGTAAAATTTACCCACAATCTATAATGCTCATGAGACCCAAAATTGTGGGCCCCAGAAGCATTATAGATCATGGGCACATTTTACGTCATGGAATACAACAAGGGCCATTAGATATATTATAAATCAATGATGGAAACTAAAGATTAGAAATATGGTCCGAAAGGAACTAATAAAATTTATGATAGACTATTGGCGAATTAATATAGATTTCTATGACAATTTATAAAATTTAGGAAAATTTGATCTAATCATGTAGTGAATATTGTGGTGATTGAGTTAAATTTTTTAATAAAATATTTAAAGTATTTGGCAATTTAAATAAGACTATAATATTTTCTTTATAATGTGGTGATTCAAGTCATGTTGTAGCTCAAACTATTAGCCAAATTTGGATTCTCAAATTTCAACTATTAGCCAATTAGTGAACATTAGCCACTAAAAATATCATTGATGGTGAATCAGTCCTTACAAAAAAAAAAAAAAAAACTAAATTCCTATGGAAAAGTAAGGGCTTGAAGGTGGTAGTGATTAACTAGTTTAAGGTGTAGTGCTCATATCACTGATGGTGAATCATTCCTTTAAAAAAAAAAAAAAAAATCCTATGGAAAAGTAAGGGATTGAGGGTGGTAGTGATTGACTAGTTTAAGGTGTAGCGCTCATATCTATAATTCCTTAATATTTTAAATCAAACATTGAATATTTTAAATCAGCCCTACATTATTTTTCACCGTCATTGGTTTTATTTATAATCTAATTGTTTAGGTTCTATTTCGTGGGCCAAAATATACTCATAGAGATCCAATGTTTGTGGGGCCTAAATGTAATTTCAAGCCCCATAGGCATTGGATCTATATGGGTATAGTTTGGCACATAGAATTTAACCCCAACCATTAGATTATAAATTTTTAATGACCCAAATATAATTTCAAGCTCAATGGGCATTAGAGCTCTGTGGGAGAATTTTAACCCTTAGAATGCAACACCAACCATTATATTATAACTAAAATCAATAGGATTGATTAAAATTTAACAATATGGCCCTAAAGTAACCAAAAATTATATACAATTATTAGCAAATTAATTTTATTTCCTACTCTAACTTATAAAATTTAGGCAATTCTGATTTGGTTAGCTATTGAATATTGTGGTGAACTTTTTATTTTACAATTTTAATAAAATAGATATTCTACTGATTTAACCAATGACTAAAGTAAAATTTTGTAAAAATGTGTCAATTCAAGTCACCTTGCAACTTATACTATTAGCCAAATTTTGAATTCTTAATTTGAACAATTAGTCAATTGAAAGATATTCACCAATATAAAATTCATAGATCAGAAGATCATCCCCATGTCTCTAAGTATACATTGTAGGATTATAACGATAATGTGTGAAACCATAAGCAAGTAATTAGCTATCCATCTTATCATACCAAGCCTGACAGGCCTATTTTAGATCATACAATGAACAGTGAAGCTTGCAAATAAATAAAGAGCCTTGAAAAAAAACTAGGTCACTCCATGTAGATCTCCTCATGAAGATCACCATGAAAGAAAGCACTCGTTAAATTTATTTGAACTATTAACCATACCGAAGAAGCATCTAGAGAGAGCACAAGTCCAAGAGAGTCCATCTTGGTGACAGGAGGAAATTTCTTGGAATAGTCAACTCCTTCAACCTATGAAAACCCCTTAACAATAAGACATGTCTTGTACTTTTCAATAGAACCATATGTTGCATATTTGGTACAATACTCCCACTTGCACAAAACAAAATTTATTCCCTTGTGAAGAGGAAAAAGATCCCAAGTATGATTCTTTATCAAAGAGGAATACTTCTTAGCCATAACACTGTCCCACTCAAGAATACTTGAAACATATAAAACATTTGAGGATCATCGAAAATGGCATGAATCAAAAGACTAATTGTTTAAATCTATGAATGAGTGTGATGAGTATCTATGGGATCACCAACAAGAGGTCTAGCCTCCTCAAGAGTGGTACATTCCTATCATGGAAAATTCTACAAATATGGAGGTGGATCAGGACCATCATTTGTATCACCCTAAAGAAGTAATATATCCTCAAGCGATGAAGAATATTGAGTAGGTAGTGATGAAGAAGCAAGGGATAGAGTATCCATCTATGTAAAGAACTCATCAAAACATACATTGGCATGAAAGTAGACCTCCCATGTGTCAAGATCAAATAATCCAAAGAAGGAAACATCATTCTTGATATGGGACCAAGCCTCCTTAGGATTCATATTCCACATACCTTATGAGGCATACAATTTTGAATGTAGTTGTGTTAGGATAAGGTGACATTAACCTTGCAATGCTAAGTCATTTTCATGATTCTCCATGATACTTGTAAGGTGCCCTTGGATACATAGGGATATTAAGGATAAAAATATTTAATTGTATTTAACTATGAAAATTTGTAATTTCATTCACAAAGGTGGATTTAGTCATCGGTGATAGTTACAAAGCATATGGGAAAAATATTCCTTCTATTCATCCACTTTGGTAGTGGAGACCACTTAGACTTCCATGTTTATGCATTTTCACATGTGTATTTTGCATTATCCTAAGTAGGGAACCAAGGTTTGCATGTTGTGCATGTTATCCATTTGAGCCTTTGTGAGTAATGGAGCACTCAATATTGACTAAATTTAATTTGTTGTGGGTTGGGTGCCCATGTAAATGCAATTTGACCATTACTTGTTATTTTTTACTAAGTTGAGAAGATTTCTAAGAGGTGGTCTGTATGGTTTTTGTAAGTGGATTTTACCCTTATTTTAGATACCATAGTGGTATTCTCATCTTAAGTCTTCTATAAATTAGAGTATTGTGTTAGTAGAAGATAAGTTGTTTTGTAGGTTATTGAAATTTAATCAAGTACTATTAGAATTATGAGAGATAAGTTGCATTGTTCTAAACTCATTTAAATTTTAATACAAGTTTTGGATCTCTTTGGGTGTGGATTTTTTTCTTGAAAGGTTTTCTCGACATAAGTTCTATGTCACTTTATGGGTATGTCTAGGATCATGATGGGCCAAAAAGTGGTGATATGATGGGTATGTGTAGGGTATGTGGCCGATGACTTTTTTTTACCCAAAATTGATGAAAGAAAAAGGGATTTTAAAGGAGATTCTCAACTTTCCACAAATATAAATTATGTTTTATTTTGAATTTAACAAATAATTATTATTCATTTTCTATTTGAATTATGACTAAAATCCTGATTGATAGGCTAATTGAAAAACATCTATAGCTTTCAAATGGTATCACATTTTTTTAAGTTGAAACATGTGTCACATTCTATACTTTGTATACTATAGGATTAAAAAATGAATTTCATGAAGTTTTAACCAAGTTAAGGTGGTCGACATACAAGTTTTTATATTTTTTAAAAGTTGTAATAAAAAATTCATAATTAATTATTTACTTGGAAAAAAATTACAAAAAATATGCATCACATCAGGACATGAGACCTCTATTTATATCTAAAATATTATAAAAAAATATTATCATTTTATTGTGGTTAGGGTGGTCAGACAGACACCTACTTAGTTTTTCCTTGAAATTTAAGTGCTACTACATTGAAATTTCAAATTTTCACCAAATAGATTTAAAAATAAATAAACCTAGTAGTTTAGAAACTAGATTCAATTTGCTACAGATTCTATTCTTGTATATTTTTTAAATAATATAGATAACTTATTCAGATTTTTACGTCAAGTTGCCTAACTCTAATTTTTTTGATTTTTCATTGGCACTTAAGGGATTGTTTTTTCCATGATGATCTTGCACATACCCATGTGATATATATTTTTTATTCTATTGTTAAATTTTGCAATCACTTTAACATCATATTGGGTAATCTTTGATAAGAATAATTTTAGATTTGCATTAGTTTGTGAAATTTCATATTGTAGTAGTTTCACCTTGTTTTCTAATATTTGGTATCAAAGCTAATATTTCGTTTGAGAGAGGAATACCTTTCTCTTGTTGAAGGCTTCTTTGGTACAATGAGAGCTTTTACATTGTGATTTTTTATAGATTTGTGAAGAATATTGTATACAATAGCTTCTAGCTCATGTCTAGATATTATAAATTTGAATGGATCTAGGTATGAAATGTAAATTTTGAAGATGAAATATCTCCTAGAAGAAAGATATTTTGGAAATTTCCAATAAAAATAAGCCATTTAGAATGCCTAGTGAGGATTGGTTAAATATTGACTTGAAGGTACAGGGAACTAGGTGATTTTTTCTTGCAAATTATGTCATCGTGAATGTTTTTACCACATACAAGTTGTGAAAGAGGATAGGTGATATTTACCAAACCAAAATTATTACTAATAAGTTGTATCTCAAAAGACAATTATATTCATTAAAAACTAAGGATGGTGATTATGTTTCAAATCATTAAATGATTTTAATTTAGGTTTAATATGTTATCTTACATTTGTAGATGTTAAGTTAGAAGAGGAAAATAAACACATCTTATTACTTTGTTCTTTACCCAAATCTTGGTACAATCTAATTGTTGATATCAGTGGTAGTGGTGTAGAGATAAAGATGTATAACCTCATTGCTACACTTATCTAAAAATAAATGAGAATAAAGTTCATGAATTTTGGCTCCCAAGATGCCTTGCATGTGCAAGGAAGGTACAACAATAAAAGAGGGCCTAAAGGTGACAAGAAGAAGGATAAGTCAAAAGGACATTATAAATCCTTCGAGAAGAGTAGAGTGAAGTGTTGGAACTATGGGAAATGGGGGAATGTGAAGAAGGAATGTAAAATCAAGAAAAAGAGTGCAAGTCTGACCATGGAAAATTCCCCAGATGATGTAATGACCCCATTTTTAGCACTACACTGTTTAGTGATTGATGGCCAATCCCCGAAGTGCTGTCAACTAGTCAGTGGCAGAATTAGGGATTTTGGCTGCTTAGTGGATTCTTTTGATGATTCGGGGGTTTGCATGTTGGAGTTTGGAGGTTTGGATTCTGGACTCCTTCTATGTTTTCAAAGAGCTTCGCAGAGGTATGACATGCAACTGCATCGGGCAACCTTTCCGGACTTACTATTTTTAGTAAGTTATGACGACTACATCTTGGAGGTTGGGATTTTGTTTTGCGGATTCTTTTTGGGTTTTTAGAGAGCTTCGCAATGGTGTGACATGCATTGCATTCTGGGCATCTTCTGGAATTTACTATTTTTAGTAAATTCTATTTTTGGCTATGATTATGCGATTTTCAGTGCAGTTGGATTTCTTCTTCAGTCAGTTCAGTTGGCTTGTTCATTTTTGGATTTGGGGCACATTTGGAGAGATAAGTTCAGATTATTTAAATAAATTCATATTTTAATGTTATATTTTACTGTTGACCCCCCCCTTAGCCTAGTGATTGAACTTTAAGTTGTTTTAAAAGGTGGGATTTATGGGTGGATGCCTCATTGAGGTGAATTATTATATTTTAAAGTTCAAAATATTACTTGGAGAAAAGGACACTTTTTTATGACGGAAAAGATTTTAAAATAAAGAAATATTAACTTCATGAAAGGGGGTGCCCAAACTGGAGGGAAAAGAAGGCAATTACAAAATTGAAAATTAGGGTTTCTTTTCTAGAAGCTTCCAGAGGGTCTTCTCAAAATTATAAAAGAGAGCCTTGGGTCTTCATTTCATGATCTTATGTCTAGAATATTGTTATGCTGCCGAAATGGTGCTGGATTGCTTCAAGGAATGAATGCCTCCCAGCCTTGGCTCGACTTCTTGCTTGAAAGATAGCAATTAGTGGAGAGTTAGATTGTGGTTGAGTGAGATTTGTAGTGAGATTTTGCATTGTAGAAGTTGTTTTGCATTTGTAGTTCAGTTTCTTTCATTTTAATCAAAATCTAGAGTTGTTGATTTTGTATTGCAGATTGAAGTTTATATTCATAAGTCTTTGGGCGAATTTATTTTGGTTCTAGGTAGTTTACCCATGCATTTGCTAGCCTTGGGTGCCCCTCTATGCCAAGTTGCAGATTTTTTAGAGGTGTCTTGGATTTTATCTTGTTAGTAGAACATTTCTTGAGGCTATACCATTTTGTTTTTCCTGGCAAATGTTTAGAAAAAAAATACTTCAATTTGTCAGTCGTTTCTTTGTCTAGTCTTCATTGTCATCATCCTAGCTTTTGTTTGCATCAAGTCTCATGTCATTATAGCAAGTATTGAGTGAGTTGTGAGCATATTAGGGGATTCTAGGGTTGTTGGTTATGCATATTAAGTTGTTGTTCTATCATATCAACTTGCGTAAAGTCTATCTTTTGAGTTGGGTTTGGGTTGAAAGTCTTTGTGATCATTGAGGAGACATTATACTATATTGCAGCATGGTTAGACTTTCTTATTCTATGTATTTGGCAGGCAAATCTCTAATTATTGTAAGCTGAATAGTAGTACTGTCAGCAATCTTACTTCTCTGTTATTTCATTGTAATACCCGCTAGATAAGTGGAAGAGGTTGGCTTTCCACCTATTTACTTTGATTTGCATTGTAATATCTTACATCTCCGCCCTATGGTAGCTCCATTCCCACTTTGGGTTTGAAAGCACATTCTGGGTGTTGAGTTTACTTTTAGCATAATAGAAGATAGGGATCCTCTGACCATATGCTCATCGTCATCTGGCACATTCTCAGTTAGAGTTCTTTATTCAGCATTGCTTTGAGATCCTCTAACCATATGCTTGTCGTCATCTAGCGCATTCTTGGTTAGAGTTGAATTCCGCATTGTTTTGGTTTAAGTGCTAACCCTAACGGATGTGTGTTGCATTGCTCATTGTAATTAGAAATTGAAAAAAATTGGCTCAGAATATTACAGTGGTATCAGAGCCAAGATCCTGCCATCTTGTGCCCAACAAGGTTTAGTGACATTCGAATGACAGAGAATTCAATTTCTACACCAGAGATTAGAATGGAGTTCAGTTTAGTTTAGAAGTGGCAGTTAAACATGGCTAAGAAGGAAGAGATAAAGATGGAACAAACACTTTTTACTGCTGGAAATAGACTTGACAAAGAATTTTAGTCAAGGGAAAATGAAGAGAATAATCTTCAAATATTGAACAATGTTTGAGACGGGTGAAGTAGTCACCTTCTTATTTGATGCAGTTGGCAATGTCACCTACAATAACCTTTTTAAAATAGCCCTATTGGTTGGGACATCCAGATGAAGAAACCAAGCTATTGATTTTTTCTTGCTTCATGGAGATGATGAGAGTTACGGCTCCCCTAACACCCTATGATGATGAAACCATGAAAATCATTCTGAATATGATTGTGGAGAGTTTTCAAGACCTAGATGAAACGGGAAATAAATTGTTTTCAAGAAAAGCTACTATATTGAAGACATTTTCAGAAATTAGAGTTTTCCATCTTTTGATAGATTTAGAGATGGAAGTTCAAATCTATCGTTTGTTTAATTATCTCTTCTCTTCAACTTGGAGTGAGCAAGAAGAGGATGTTATTGTAGTTGTGAAGAATATTCTCGTTCTCACCATTAATGAGGCTAATGAAATTTTGCCTAGTGTCCAATCCTTCCTCTTGGATGCATATGAACATGAAGAAGAGGATTCTCCTATTGCTGCTATGCTAATTAAGGAATTGTTTAATCATTGTGAGGAGAAACTGAAGCCACTTTCAGAGAAATTAGAGCAAGATGCAGGAAAGATTAGTGGTCATGATGATAGATATGTTTCTAATGAGTCCATACCCGATCATGTTGACGATTTGGTAAAGATGGATTCTCTTCATGTTGCTACCCCAAATTCTCAAGAAGTTCTACATGAAGAAATCAGCGTAATACGTCCTCATAGTGAAGATAATGATGGTGAGGTTTTCAAAATAGCAATCAATGAAGATTCTTCATTTCACTATGGTGGTGACATTGGGTTTGACTAGAAAACTGAGCCATGGGAGAGAAATAATTTTGATGTTATCAGCTTAAGTGATTTGGGAGTTGACTTATTTAAGGAGTCATCACTTGAGAAGGAGCATGATAAGCTTTTTCTTGTTGATCATCTTAATCAACCCACTAGCATTTGGGATCCAGGTGTGTTGGCACCAAGGTATGAAAGAGAACCTTTGTGGGATGAGTTTCCCTTTGATCCTAATGAAGAACAAAAATCAGATTGCTTTGAAAACTATGAGGCAGAACTGGAGGGGAAGATGTCTTTGAAGATGAAGATTGTTCAAGAAAGTTCCCTTATGAACTCTTTGAAGTGGTTGCAACTGCTAAAGAGGAGTTTGTTGCTACAAAAACTTTCCAAACAGCGAATGATTATGATCCTTTGAGCAAGTTGGATGCTGCTATAATGTTTGATCAAGGAGACAGTGATGAAGAAGAAGAGCTAGAAGACCATATGGCTCTTGAAGAGGAAAGAGTTAAAGAGGTTTACAAACACAAGTCTAATTTTTCCATTCAAGAAGCTAATTGCAAACATAGAGTCGAAGAAATCATGGAGAATGATCATCTCCATGGCATTGAGCATTATCCGCATGTTGGTGGTAAAGTACCAGGATGTTGGAACAACATTGATGGCAGCAAAGACAAGGGACAAGGTTCTGATTTTCATTTGCAACCTATCAGCAGTTCACCATCTTCGCACTGTTATGAGTGGGAAGGTCAATTCAAGGTGTCCTTTGACAAAGAAATGCAAGCTCTATCCCTGTTTGATTGCACACATAGCTTGATTGAAAAGCTTTACTGGAAGGCTCAACTTGATGAGAAACGTAGAGGAGTGACAGATGAAGTTGCTCTTCCCAATTTGCAACTTATCAGAGATTCTTTGGAGATCTTGAAGTCCAAGTACGTGCACTCGATTGAAGAATGAGATCATGCCTTTGAAGTTGCAAAGAAGACCATTTGTGATTTTCATGAAAAGGATGGTACGATTGATGAGCTCATTCTATAGCTTAAAACAACAAAGGACATGTTGGGAGAAACTCAGTTGGCTCTAACGGAGGTTGAAGACCAGTTTGCTAACTTCAAACTCTTCAAGAAGCAAGAGGGTGCACAAAGAGCTGAAGAAATCAAGCAAGTAATTAGAGAGCTTGATTGTCTTCAAGAGGAGTTTGATCTTGAAAGCATATCAAGAAAATCATAAGTTACATGTGCTAGTTTGGAGCAGCAAGATGAAAGGAATGACTTTCAAGTTTTTGACAATCCTCTCTTTGAAGAGGATGATGAGGAAAGTTATGATAATATTCTCTATGAGATGGAAGATGAAACGGAGAATGAGACTGAGCATGGTTTCCAGTGCTTGGATGCTTTGATATCACTCCATGAGGAAGTGCCACGTCTATTGATTAGTAATGAATGCATAAGTGGGCTCAAGGGTGAAGATTCCATATGGGAGGTGTCGAAGCAAGGTAATTTCAACATCTATGACATCAAGATGTTGATGAGACAAGTTGTGGTAGTTGTTGGTAACTTCATTACAGAAGCAAGGAGTGATGATTTCAGACCTACTACTCAGGAGGTATGGGAGAAAAGTGGACTAGAACTTGGTGGTTACATTCTTGATAATACCTCCCTTGGGTGGAATGATGTTTGGGCTCATACTAGTGAGTTTTGGGAGTTGAATATGAAGTCATTTTATGTTTCATACTCCAATATGATTGAAGCTTTCATGGTTGAGCTTCAAGGGGACACCAGTTTCATGAGAATACATTTGGTTCTCACTAGCACTTGGGAATGCATTGTGATTTCTTAGCATTGTGTTGAAAATATTTTTCAGTTGGGTGTCCATGCTTGGGATTCTCAACATGGGTTGATGGAGCCTATTGCTTGTGGAAAGAAGAACTTTTGGAGGGATAAGGATCAAATTTCCAAAATTTTTGGTGATGATCTCTTCTTTTCCAGCCACTTGATGTCTGTTTGTTCATCAACAAATGGATTGGAGAGAAATTTTGAGTATGGGTTGGAGAGATGAACGATCGGTTGCTCTTGGGAGTGACTTTCGGCTAAGATAAGGACAGATTTTGAGACACGAGCTTGCTGGTTGGAGGTAGACCAACCACCTTACATGTGGAGTTACTTCCATTTAGGAGAGTGGGTTCTTCACTTTTGGTCTAAGAAGTGGTAGTTTTCAGTTGGAGATTGCTCTAGTGTATTTTTCGGCCACTTTGGAGGTGTTATCTTGCAACTCAAAGCCCATCTCACACGCTCACACTTGAGAATTTCTTTGGTGCTGTTGTTTTTCCTTGTGTGAAGTACTAAAATTAGATTGCACTTTGTGGACTTCAGCCTTGAACAGTACAGATTATGTGTTCGTTCACACCTATTCTACTTTCCAAGTTCATTCTTTGGAGGTTTGTGATGTTAACTTTGTTAATTTACTCTCATTGCTGGTTCGGGACAGCGAACTTCCACATGCTCTAGCTTTTCATTCTGAGACTTTTGGAGTTGGAACTATAAGAGTCATTAGAAGTCTTCTTGGTGGTGTTAGTATAATTCAGTTGGTGCATAGTAGCTCCATGAGGAGATGTGAGTATGAGTTTTTTGATCTCTTGCAAAGGATTGTTTTCCTCTTTGCAAGAAGATTTGAAGATGTCACATTTGCCATCAGGGCTATGTTTGTTACCATGTGGAGGTATGTTGAGGAGTTTGATTTTGAGTTGAGTAGCCTATCCTTCTTCTTGCCTAGGATGGTGATAGACAATGGTATGGTTGATATTTTTGACTCAAAGCATTTTGAACATGAGACATTGCATGATATTGATCTCAGTCCTTTAAGATTTCTCAGTTTGAGTATCATGGATGGTAACCTTCTAGAGTTACTGAGGAGTTTGGTGTAACATTGGCATGATGTTTTCATTGATGAGATCAGAGTGGTGCAACATTGGCATGGCGGATCCTTCCTGAGACAGACTTGGGACCCTGGGATCATACTTGTTGGGTTATTGATTAGTTCTATATTCTCTGAGGTTGTGATGGCTTTGCTTGAGGACAAGAAATTTTGGGAAGGGCAGATTGTAATGACCCCATTTTTAGCACTACACTGTTCAGTGATTGATGGCCAATCCCTCGAGTGTTGTCGGCTGGTTAGTGGTAGAATTAGGGTTTTCAGCTGCTTGGTGGATTCTTTTGATGATTCAGGGGTTTGCATGTTTGATTTTGAATGTTTGGATTTTGGACTCCTTCTGGGTTTTCACAGAGCTTCGCAAAGGTATGACATGCAACTGCGTCAGGCAACCTTTTCGGACTTACTATTTTAGTAAGTTATGATGGCTACATCTTGGAGTTTGGGAATTTGGTTTGTGGATTCTTTCTGGGTTTTCAGAGAGCTTCACAATGGTGTGACATGTGTTGCATTCTGGGCATCTTCTAGAATTTACTATTTTTAGTAAATTCTATTTTTAGCTGTGATCATGCGGTTTTCAGTGCAGTTGGCTTTCTTCTTCAGTCAGTTTAGTTGGCTTGTTCATTTTTGGCTTTGGGGCACATTTGGAGAGATAAGTTCAGATTATTTAAATAGTCATATTTTAATGTTATATTTTACTGTTGACCCCCCCTTAGCCTAGTGATTGAACTTTAAGTTGTTTTAAAAGGTGGGCTTTATGGGTGGATGCCTCATTGAGGTGAATTATTATATTTTAAAGTTCAAAATATTACTTGTAGAAAAGGACGCCTTTTTATGAAGGAAAATATTTTAAAATAAAGAAATATTAACTTCATGAAAGGGGGCGCCCAAACTGGAGGGAAAAAAAGGTAGTTACAAAATTGAAAATTAGGGTTTTTTTTCTAGAAGCTTCCAGAGGGTCTTCTCAAAATTATAAAAGAGAGCCTTGGGTCTTCATTTCATGATCTTATGTCTAGAATATTGTTATTCTACCGAAATGGTGCTAAATTGCTTCGAGGAATGAATGCCTCCCAGCCTTGGCTCGACTTCTTGCTTGAAATATAGCAACTAGTGGAGAGTTAGATTGTAGTTGAGTGAGATTTGTAGTGATATTTTGCATTGTAGAAGTTTTTTTCCATTTGTAGTTTAGTTTCTTGCATTTTAATCAAAATCTGGAGTTGCTGATTTTGTATTGCAGATTGAAGTTTATACTCATAAGTCTTTGGGTGAATTTATTTTGGTTATGGGTAGTTTACCCATGCATTTTCTAGCCTTGGGTGCCCCTCTATGCCAAGTTGCAGATTTTTTAAAGGTGTCTTGGATTTTATCTTGTTGGTAGAACATTTCTTGAGGTTGTACCATTCTGTTTTGCCTGGCAACTGTTTAGAAAAAAAAAATACTTCAATTTGTCAGATGTTTCTTTGTCTAGTCTTCATTGTCATCATATTATCTTTTGTTTGCATCAAGTCTCATGTCATTCTGGAAAGTATTGAGTGAGTTGTGAGCATTTTAGTGGATTCTAGGGTTGTTGGTTATGCATATTAAGTTGTCGTTCTGTCATATTAGCTTGTGTAAAGTCTTTCTTTTGAGTTGCGTTTGGGTTGAAAGTCTTTGTGATCATTGAGGAGACATTATACTATATTGCAGCATGGTTAGACTTTCTTATTCTATGTATTTGGCTGGAAAATCTCTAATTATTGTAAGTTAAATAGTAGTATTGTTAGCAATCTTACTTCTTCTCTATTATTTCATTGTAATACCTGCTGGATAAGTGGAAGAGGCTAGCTTGCCACCTATTTACTTTGATTTGCATTGTAATATCTTACATCTCTGCCCTATGGTAGCTCCATTCCCACTCCGGGTTTGAAAGCACATGCTGGGTGTTGAGTTTACTTTCAGTATAATAGAAGATAGGGATCCTCTGACCATATGCTCATTGTCATTCGGCGCATTCTTGGTTAGAGTTCTTTATTCAGCATTGCTTTGAGATCCTCTAACCATATGCTCATTGTCATCTGGTGCATTCTTGGTTAGAGTTGAATTCCGCATCATTTTGGTTTAAGTGCTAACCCTAACGAATGTGTGGTGCATTGCTCATTGTAATTGGAAATTGAAAAAATTTGGCTTGAAATATTACAGATGATGGTGACAATGATTCTTAGTTTATTTCAGCAAACACTATTACCAATGATGCTTGTCTTATTGATTAAGGATGTCCCTACCACATGACTTCACACAAGGATTGGTTTGCTACACATTCAACTTATGATGGAGGAGAAGTTTTCATTGGTGATAATAGCACTAAATAGACTATTGTAAGCTCCCCTACAAATGGCCTTAACCAAGTTCACAGCCAGATACACATTTGGGACAACCAATTTTGCCAAGTCTAAATTCTAGTAATTGTAGCTTCGAGCTAGGGAATTTATTTTCCCCTACCAATATTTAAAAAGATCCCGCCCAAAAAAATTCATTTCAACATCCTTAATTGCATACCTAGGGTTAAAAGAATTAGACCAAATGTGAAATATTTTCTTGACCCATGGGACTTAAGACCTTATCAAATATTTAAATGGGTGGCAATCAAAAAGACTAGGACATTGGGGCCAATAGACATATGACTTCAATGGCATAAGTTATAACTTAGGGAACCTAGAATGACCTATTACAAGTCAACAAGCAAACATAAAAATGACTAAGGCATTACATTGTTAGGGTTTAAAGAGGGTTTTAGCCCTTGGATGAACCCTAGACGTAGGATTTGACAAACCCTAGCCCACATAAAACCATTGAAATTATTAGAATTTGAAATGCATTACTTAGAACCACAATGTTTTTCAAGAGTTCTATCACTAGTCATCAATACAACCTAAACATATGTTTTGTAGAATAGATAGGCATTGCAACACATTGTTATTTTGAAGTTAGAGTGTTGCAGCACACCAAACCATCTCAATGATCAAGATAGAAAGTATTGGAAATGTTCATAGATCTATATGAATAAAATATTTCTTTTATAGGAATGCAAAACATTCCAAAAATCCTTGAATAATACTTCACTAAACTAGATCAGAAGATTGTCACTGATATCTTCCACATCAAAAGGTATAAAGTCTTGAAAAATTGGGTAATATATCTTCATATTATTATCATCTTGAATTATGTATTGCAAGGAAAAAAAAATTCAATAAAGAGATTTGTGGACCAAAACACTTTGAATTTTCTAGAAAGAATGCACAGTGTATGCCTTGGAAAACTTCTAAAAATTACTATTCTAAAACTTTTATATTTATGTGAGGCACACCAAATTGGAATGATATCAATTAGAATAAGTGTACCAACCTTCACACACCATCTACCTCCACTGGGAACTCCAAACAAAGTCCATTTATGCACAACAAATTTGCATATTAACTGATCTTACTTTCAAAATTTCTTCATGCTAAAGCCTTCAACACCTTTTTCTTTTTAGGGGAAAAAAGGTTTTACAAGTGATATCTCCCCCTAAGATAATTCTCTATATCAGTTTTTCTTAGAATCTTGTGCAGAGTGCACAAGAGTGGAATCATCCTTCTCATTTTCCTTCTTTTTATGAGTATGGAATTTAACCTTTTTCTAAGTTGGTGGCTTACCAAATCCATTTTTGCAATAGTTTTCCTTATGTTTCATATTATTGCACTTGTAGCACACAACATTATGTTCTGGAATAAAATTGTTCCTCTTCACCTTAGATTTTCACTCATCAACCTTGTGACCATAATTGTTGCAAACATGACAATATCCATGAAATAGGACAATATTATTTCTTTGAGGTACACATGTCTTCTACTCGTTATTATTCATTCTTTTTCTAACTCTACAATTTGTAGCTTATGCCAAAAATATTGCAAGAAAAATATTAACCTTGAAAGGATTGATTAAACATGTTAGGAGCATGTTGTTTTGCTAATGGATGACTTCTAAAACCTTTTTTGCTTTCAATCAGAACTAGATCCACCTTATTTCCTATCATTATGAATATTCTTTATTTTCCTAGAGGAATTCTTCTTAGGTTTTTTAGTGCAGACTCTTTCTTCCTTTATTTTAGTCTTTTCATTTGATTTGGAATTGTTAGGACCAGGATTATCTCCTTTGTCAATTTGTTCATTTTCTCTTTTTAGGGAATTCCTTAGAGTGAAATTTTCTTCTTCAAGCTTCAAACATTCAACATTTTTTTCTTTGAGCTTGACATTAAAGCAATATTCAATCATCTTTCCTTCTTTAACCTTTACTTTTAGATCAGAGATCACACCTTCTACCTCTTTTAATCTGATTTCATATATTTTTCCTTATTATTCTTGAATTCTCAATTTTTTATATTCTTCTTTTGATTCTACAAGAAAGATTTCATATTTTTTATTGAGTCCTCTTTCTTCATTCAGGTCTTTCAAAGTAGAGTGGAGTTCTCCTTCAAAGCCTATTCCTCAATCATTTGAATTGAAGTCCTGAACTTTAGGTTCTATAGATTCCAGATGTAGATCAAAGGAAAATATGTCTTCATCACTCAAGGAGTTGGACTCCTTATACTTTTCAACATCATAATTTTTATCAATAGTATTAAAATCCATAAAGAGAGTTTCATCATTTGAACCATTCTCCTCATCTTTAGAGGAACCACTACTTTCTTTAGAGTAGAGAGCCTTCTTGAACTTGTCTCTTTTATTGCTATCATTTGATTCTTTATAAGGAAATTTAGATGCAAAATGACCTACTCTTCCATAATTAAAACATTTAAAAGGTAACTTACCATTATATTTGCTAGTGCCTTTCTTTAGTATTCTCACAAAATTTGATTCAACTTCATCAAAGTCTTCATTCTGATCAGGAGCCTATTCTTCAATCCTTTTATTGGATTTGAAAGCAACTTCTCTTTTTGGAACATCTTTATCAAACTCTCTCATCTAAAAGGTAGTAAGAGTACCAAACATTTCCTCAACTGAATACTGATCTAAGTCTTTGGATTCTTCAATGCATGACACTTTATGATTATAATATTTTGGGAGAGATATCATAAACTTGTTCATAATTTCACTTTCCTTCACTTCTTCGTTAAGACCAAAAATTCAAGTAACAACTTCTTGAACCTAGAGCATATAAGTTGCAATATATTCATCTTCAATCATTCACAGAGTCTCAAATCTTCTCTTGAAGATCTGCATCTTGTCTTGTTTCACTTTAGAATCTCCTTCATAGATACTACTAAGCTTTTCCCAAGCATCTTTGGTAGAAATGGAATTCATCACTTTCATTAATTCTAAATTATCTAAACCACACAAATAGCATTCTTGGCTTTAACATTACATTCATATAAAAATTAGATTTCAGAGCTACATGTGCAATAAGAGTGGTAGGAGCAACATAACCACTTTTCAATGATTTTCAAACATCAAACCCAAGAGATTTTATATTTCCTTCCATTCTCAATTTCTAGTAGGAGCAATTAGTCCCATCAAAACTAGTACCCTTGTATGAACCTTCATGTTGCATCCTGAATCTTTTCCTCAAGCTATTAAGCTTCTTCAAAGTAACTTGGATTTGATACCCTTTTTTCAAAAACTTCAAAAGATTAAGAGGGGGTTTAAATCAATATTATCAAAACCCAAACCCTTCCGAACCTTGAAAATTTTAGTGCAACTCATTTGAACTACTTTAAGTAGAATAGTAATAGAGAAGAATATAACAACTTGAACCTAAATATCAACTCCAAAAAAATTTACCAATGAAAGATGTAGCAATAGTTAGATCAATAGAAAAGCAAAGAAAATAAAGAACACACACATTTACAAGGGGATACCAGATTTACGTGGTAAACCCAATGAGGGGAAAACCACAGTGAGAGTTAACTCACAATATAAGGCTCATTCAAAAAAATACTTGTGAGAAGGCTCACTATCTTCGAGTAATATACAAAGGACTTTGCAACACTTAAGTACCAACCAACTCCAGGAGAAAGATACAGGGACCTGATGAGATTTTCTATTTTAGAGTAGAATATAATATGATTAAAAGAAAATTACAAATATTCCCAACACAACTCTTTGGTGAATTTAAGGTGTTCAATCACAATTGATATTCCTTTCACAATATTTTAGCACTATCTTTGTTGGATACTCAATATAGTTCACACACACACACTTCTTTGCACTTGTAAACTACTCCATTCATTTGCATCCAAAATGATCTAACATTTATATCCATTACAACTTTTCAAAAAATCAATTAGGTCATCCAAGGAGAAGATAAACAATGATTTCAACAAGTTAGCCACCCAAAACATAATGTGGTCCTATCTGGAAGATAAATAGGACCAAAAAATATTAACACTTTTTCAATTTCATCCAAAATTATTTACGCACAGGTGCACATAAACCAAAGTTGACATCAAGGAAATGTGTGGATGAAATGTGAAGAAGATAACTAGATAGCCCAAAAACACTCTTCCAATTGAATTAACATGATGTGGTCCCAAATAGGATAGGTTGAGAACCAAATCTATCATAGTACATCTTCCATTACTAGCATAGACCCCCAAGTACATGGCACAGGATAAGGAACAATACTTGCTGGCTAGATATCTACAAATAATCTAGAAAGCTAACTCAAGACCCAATGTGGCACCAAAGAAACCAATTAGCAACATGAAGATCACATGGGGATATTCCTTGAACATCCAACATTACTTCCACACACTTTTATTTTTTCATGCTATCAACAGCCACCATAAATCAAATAGATACAAAAAACTCTATTCAAGAAACACATAACATGTAACCAAATGATGTAGCATTAGTAGAACACCTTGCAGACCACTTCAACACTTGAAATTAGAACTAGGACACTACACAGGCATTGAGAGAATATTCACCAAGCTGTAGGAGTAGCGACATCAATGTGGATAAATGTGGAGCATTTCTCATACTAGTCCAGACAACCAACTGTGAATGGTGATCCTAGACCTACACAAACATGAACAACAAATACAATATTAGTTCATCATGCAAACTTTACAAACATCATTCCCCATAAGATTCATTTGAAATGCAATGAATAAGAAATAACATGAAAAACACAAATAAAAGTTATTAAATTCTATTCAAAGCTCAAACTCTCAATCCCATGGGGGAATTGGTGCTATTTTGATTTGGAAAATAGCCCTTTCCCAGTTCCTTGCAAGCTTGAAGATGATCAATGGATGAAGATTGATGCTCTTTGATGAAATTTCGCCATAACCTAGCTATGAGATGATAAAAAATTATAAAAATGGATGAAGATGGATGAAGATTGCTAAAAAAAATGATGATAACTTTGCATAAGTTGTGAATGAAAATGCCTAAGTTTGTGGATCCCAAAATCAATATGAGAGCCTTCTATTTATAGAAGAGAATGATGGAGGAATAAGAAAAATGGATGAATGTGGGATCAAACACCAACCAATAGCATAAAACCACTTGTCAACATGTGAATGGAGAGAGGTGGAGCACATTTTGATGAATGTGCACATAAATGCTATTAGGTGGATATTTGAAATTTAAAAGTTGGCTTGTTGGAGGGAAAAGAAAATGGAGTTAATGCCACTTGGCTCAAGAAAAAGGACTTGTAAAAGTCATAAATGCCATGTTGGAGGATAATACATTTGGAAGGGAGAATTCAAATTTGAAGAATATTCCAACTTGATGCCTTTTTGAGTGAAAATAAAAGAATTTATAAATCAATTAAATTGATTTACTTGTTGCAAGTTGCAAAATCTAGAGGATTTGATGGATTAGAGTTAGAGTTAATCAAGATTTGATTAACTTAGATGGAGATTAGTTGGATGTGACATTTAACTTAAATATTTTGATTTATTTATATTAAATGAGAAGATAAATAACATTAGTAATTTAATTAAATAAATTTTATTTATTTAAATGAAAAATATTAGCAGTTTAATCAAATAAAATTAATTTTTTTATTTTTTTTGTAACCAAGAGGTGTCCCCGCGATTAACCCGGCCCAGCGACATTTCGGCGAGCGGGGGCGAGACTAATCCTCTAGGGGGTACGCAACAGCCGGCCAGCCCATACCCCTGGAAAACCCGAGAGCGAGTCGAACCCGAGACCATGAGGAGCCATCCCACAGCCTCAAGCCAACCGCGCTACCCGTGCTGGCAAAATTGATTTATTTAATTAAAGAGGAGAATTAGGATTTAATTAAATAAAGATTGATTCATTCAATTAAAAGGTCAAATATGATTTAATTAAATAAAGATTGATTTATTTAATTAAAAGAGGAAATATTATGATTTAATCAAATAAAGTTAATTTATTCAATCAAAAGAGGAGAATTGAGATTTAATTAAATAAATATTGATTCATTCAATCAAAAGGGGAAATATGATTTAATTAAATAAAGATTGATTTATTTAATTAAAAGAGGAATTCAATCAATTTAATCAAATAATGATTATTTAATTAAATAATTAGTAAAGAGGATGATTAAAGAAAAACTGGTGTTAGTAATTCAGAATCAAGTATGCGTTATTAATCAGGATAAATTTTGTGTCTACATTTTGCCTCTCTTTGTAGCAAAGTACATGTTGTGTTGGTTCAAAGAATAAACTTGCTGAGATCAAAGTTCAATTTTTTTTATTTTTTCGGATGCCCCAGCGGAAAGAAGTATACTGGTACATTGGCCCCTCAAGAGATTAAGCAAAAAGTTTGATTTGAGGGTCGATCTTGCGACAAAGAGGTTCAAGATCAGTTCAGCTCAAATGTTTGATGTAGACATATTTGATGATGTATAGACAGCCATTGGCCATGGGTAGCCTCATGTATATTTTGATATATTACACACACTTAATACTTGGATATAAATGTTAGTAAAGATAGAAGAATAAGATGGATAGAAGTAGAAGAATAAGATGGATGAACCCTTGAGTCTAAAATGATGTAGGAGTCCAAAAATTACATGAGTCATTAAGACTTTATTAGATATGATGATCAGTGATGATGATGTTTTTCTTATCAAGAATTGGGATTTTAAAAGGGCTTACTTACCTTATGTTTGATAACACACATAGATATGATGCATCAAGGTATAAAGAACTAGGATGGCGTTGTACCTAGTGTGATGGAATTTGAATCGAAAAATAGATAGGAGTATTCTTGTTCACACCTAACATACATAAACCTTACTAGGATGTACTTTAGATATTTCAAACATCTCGGACCAAAACACGGAAAGGAAAAACCTAACAATGTAATAGTCAACAAGTTGTCCAAAACACCTTCCACCCATACCCAATAAAGCAAGTATTCACCAAGGTTATATTACAAGAATATCCAACAAGCACAATAGATAAAAAGATAATGATCAATGCCCCATTCCTTTCTCTCTAAATCCTTTTGTTTTGACATCATCAAGAGGTCATTGGAGTGAGCGCAATAAGATAAATCAAAAGGCAAAGATCAAGAAAACAAACAAGTTAATGTTCTTCATACTGTTAGCCATTGTAGGAAGGATGCATCCTAGGACATGATGATATCATATGATTTGAGATTGACTGGATGATAGGCTATTAATACCAAGAGTTGACCAACTTGTTTACCTACTAACCTAGACTTGAGACCTTGATGCTTAAGTTTTCACTTTGAACCTACTAGACTTGTTTATGATTTTTTCACCAAAGGTTGAGGGTAACGATGATTTATTATGAGTGATGTTTATTGTAGGTGATCACAAGATGGGATAGATGGATTTTTTCAAATATTTGGATGTTTTTTATGTTTTTTGAAATGTTTTGAGGCTATTTTTGGTATTTTCGAGATTTTTGCAAATGTTTTGATTTTCAAAATTTTCAATGTTTTGGGGTTTTTTGAGATTTTGACCAAGAGACTAACCTAAAGACCTATCCTAGGGGCCTTAGGGGCTGATAAATGATTAGCCTTGCCTACATTATACATATAGAGACCACATAGTTCGACTGACACAAACTCAATTATTTGATGAGATATGAACAAATGGATTGCTAGTTTATTATGATGGACTCCTAAAGGCTTGACCTAAGTGTCTCGAGGGAAGATCAAAGATAAACCTTGCCTACATTCAGAGTTCAGAGATATGTAGTTCAACAAGACAACTTTGTTTTTAACTGACCTTTTGACCTATTTTTAAATTTTGATATGTTTTGAATGTTTTGGATTTTCTGATTTTATGAATGTTTTTAGATTTTTTTATTTTTATGAATGTTTTTGGATTTTTTAATTTTTTGGATGTTTTTGGATTTTATGATGTTTTTGTATTTTTATTTTTTGATGTTTTTGAATTTTTTGATTTTAAGGAAGACTTCAAGAATATACACAAATCTAACCCAATGCAAGAACATTCCCCCAACATGATGCAATAGACTATTACGATACAGGTAGGACAAACTAACCTTAGGAATGGGTCGAGTAGTACTAAGAGGGATCATGATACGAACACAGGACCAAGCTATGATGTAGATGTGGATGAGTGATGGAAGTGTGATGGATGAATGACGTAAAACAAGCCAGGGAGATCCTGGTGGATGGAAAGTGGTTTTCACTAAAGGATGATTTTCTCTTCACGTTTTCAATCCCTTTTTTTGATTTTTTTGATTTTTATATTTTTTGATTTTTTTGTATTTTTGGTTTTACACCTTGAAAGATTAGGTATAAAACCTTTTGAGATGGGATCTATTCATCGGATCCTGTAGGGGTTCCCCTTCGAGTGTTGATAAGTGATATGCCCTTGACTTGTAGCTTGCCATGATGATGAAGGGTCCCAACAAATTGGGTTCAAACTTGCCCTTCCTATCTGGATTTGGAACTTTCTTTTGGTTTTCCTTCAGCACAAGCTTACCAACTTGAAAGGTCTGAATCTTGATCTTCTTATTGTATCTCCACTTGAGTCAGTTTTGGTAGACTTGCAAATGGTGGAAGGCATCCATATGCCACTCATCTAGTAGTTCCAGCTCATTCAACTATGATACTTGATATTCTTCATCTGTGACGAGATTCTATAGTGATATTCTCAAGGATGGGAGCTTGATCTTAATAGGGAGTATGGCCTTTGATCCATAGACTAGGGAGAATGGGGTGGCACTTGTTGGTGTGTAGATGCTTGTTCGGTAGGCCAATAGGGTAGGATTCAATTGCAGGTGCTAGTCACGACCAACGTCATTGACTATTTTCTTGAGGATTTTTCAGGATGGTCTTGTTGGTAGTTTCTGCTTGGTCATTTCCTTAGGGGTAGTATGGAGTGGAAAAGCGATGTTGGATTTTGAATTTTTGGTATAGGTCTCAAACATCTTGATTTTTGAAAGGTGTCTCGTGATCTGAGATAATGACTTGAGGGACACCATAGCGAAAAATTAGGTAGTTTAAGATGAACTTGGACACCTACTTTCCTATGATAAAGGTCATGGAACTGGCCTCCACACACTTCATGAAATACTTTGTGGCGGTGATGATGAACTTATGTCCACTAGATGAGGTAGGGGTGATTTTTCCCATGAGATCAAGTCCCCACTGTGAAAAGGGCCAAGGTGTAATGATCCAATGAAGCTCTTAAGCTGGTGCATGGATGTGATCCCCATGTTGCTGACACTGTAAAAACCTTCGAACATATTCATGAGCTTCCTTTTCCATTGTAGGCCAATAGTACCCAATCCTCAACAGTTTCTTAGCCGAGGTCATACCACTCGTATGTGAACCACAAATGTCGTTATGTACCTCTATTAAAGTAGTCAAAGCCTCCTCAGCATTTAGACATTGTAAGAGAGTTCCTTCAATGATCCTCCAGTATAGGGTATCTCCTAAGATGACAAAATGAGCTGAATTATTGAAAAAAATTCTTTTGAGGTTCAAGGTTATATTAGTGGGGAGGACTCCTATTATCAAGTAAGTGTATATATCATGATACCAAGGATCACTAGGACCAACGATTTTGCACACAATTTCAGATTTTGGTGCCTCAAATGTTGGTATGAGAAGCTACTCTATAAGGAATTCTTGCTTTGGGACATTGCATGGGATATCCAGTAGCGATCCAATTATTCCCATAGTGTCACTACTCTATTATTTTCTCTTGGTAGCTACTCAAATGTGATATCAATGAAGGATTCTTTGAGGCTCTCCACCAATTTCTTGTATGGATTCAACTTGTCATCCTTTGTTTGGTACTCGCCATTTACCTAGCTAATTATGAGATGTGAGTCTCCATAGACTTTTAGTGCCATGATCTGCCACTATGCTACAATTCTTAGCCCTATGACAAGAGCCTCATATTCTGCAATGCTATTTGTGCAAGGGAATGCCAGCTTATATGATTTAGGTATGCAGTCCCCTCATGGAGTGATGAATAAGACCCCTGATCCTGACCCATGTTATGTGTAGGATCCATCAAAGTACATTTTCTAGTGATCTGCTACACTTAGGTTGAAGATTGATTCGTCAAGGAACTCTGATACAACTGGATTTTCTGCATATATGGGTACTTCTACCAATTGATCTCCAATTTCTTGTCCTTTAATAGCCTTATGTTCCACATACTCAATATCATGCTCTATCAAGATCATAACCCACTTAGCCATTCATCCTGTGAGTGTTGCTTTGGATAGTAGGTACTTGAGAGGATCTATTTTGGTCATGAGTTTTATTTGGTGTGCTAGCATATAATGTTTGAACTTTTGAGATGTGAACATGACTACTAGGAAAGCTTTCTCAATGGGTGTGTAGCTCAACTCATGTCCTACCATAGTTCCATTGATATAGTAAATAGCTCTCTCTTTTTTGTTTTCATCATGTTGCACCAAAAGAGCATTGATAGCTGCTGCTATTGCTGATATGTATAGGATCAAGGGTTTGGCCTGAAATTGGTGGCATGAGAACCAGTGGTGTAAGCAAGTGCTCCTTGATTTTGTTGAAAGATTGGTTACATTTCTCATCCCACTTGTATGCTACCCCTTGTGGAGTAGATGAGAATATGGGATTTTCTTGTTTGCTAGTTGTGCTATGAATCAATGGATGGACTAGAGTCTTCCTTGTAGGCCCCTTAGTTGCTCCAATATTTTTAGTGCCTCCATTTTGAGAATTTCCTTGACCTTGGTTGGATCTACCTCAATTCCTCTCATGGATACAATGTACCCTAGGAGCTTGCCTGATTGTACCCCAAAGACACACTTTTTTGGATTTAATCAAACCTTGTACTTTTCTAGTCTGTCAAAGATGGAACTCAATGTTGCTATGTGATTTTAACGTTTATTTGACTTGGAAAATATGTCATCCATGTAAGCCTCCATATTTTTGTGAATCATATCATGAAATATTAGTGTCATGGCCCTTTGATAGGTAGCTTTAACATTCTTTAGCCCAAATGGCATCATATTCTATCAATATGTCCCCCATGGATAAGTGAAAGTTGTCTTGTGTTAGTCTTCTTTAGCTATCATGATCTGATTGTATCCTTAGAATCCATCCATTAGTGATAGAAATTCATGCCCTACTGTCATATCCACAGTCATGTCAATGTTTGGGAGAGGAAAGTCATCATTGGGACATGCTTTGTTCAAATCTCTGAAATCCATGCAGATGCAAATTCCCCCAGTGGGTTTTGAAACAGGTACAAGATTGGAGACCCACTCTTGATAATCAATTGGCCATATGAATCCTACATCTAGGAGCTTCTGTAATTCCATTTTGACCAACAATGATATATGGGGATGCATCTTTCTTAGCTTTTATCTCACTAGTTTTGCTTCAGGATATACAGCTAGGTGGTGGACCGTGACTTTTGGATAAAGCCTAGGCATGTTGACATAGGGCCATGCAAAGTTGACCTTTCTTTCTCTTAGGAATGGAGCTAGGAGTTCCAATTCTTTTGTTAAGAGAGATTCTGCATAGAAGGTTATGTGTGGCATTTATTCTGATCCCAAGTTGACCGGATTGCACTTTTTGGAAAAAATTGTTGACTTCTCCTGATGAATAGCACTAAGGGGAATATTGAATCCTTCATCCTCTGGCACCTTAGAGAGGTTTTTTCCATCAGATACATCCTTTATTTTTATTATTTTTGAGTCAGAGAGTGCCACAATGTGGTTTTCACTCAAAGATCTAGAGATTATTCTCAAATATTTACTTTTGCGATTGAAGGATTCAATTATTTCCCTGTAATAGGCATGTGTGTCCAACATGATGTTGAACCCATCTTTGTGATCTCCACATGGTAGAGTATCTTGCAATCCCATAAATTCTGAGAGTGCCTCATTGTTTTCAAATGTGTCCAAAATTGGTGGTCCTCATTGGTCATAATCGATGAGTTGGGGATAGACTAAGTTTATCTCATGGGTTTGGTTGTTTGACTCGAAAGACAAGGTACTAATCATGAGAAGAGAGGAATCCTTGAATAGCATAAGTAAATCAGTTATGTGATCTTCCTCATCATTACTACACACATCATTTATGTCGAAGGTAAAGTTATCTATGATTCAACCTGTGGATACGAGTAACCAAAGAGTGGCTACTAATAGTTGAGGGGGAGTTTTGACTATTTTAACTAGGGTACCTCTACCAAGTATGGTTACCTTCAGAGGGGTAAATCCAATGCCAATATTTCTCATGTGCTTCTCAAGAATGAGAGGTACTAGAAGACCACTACCATTATGTCCAAGTTTCTTGTTTCTATTATAGCCTATACCAAGCATCATTTGTAGTTCTTTGCTGCTATCATCCATGGGAAGATCAGGCATGGGCCTTTCATCTTGGTACAACAAGCTTGATATGTCTTTTTCATCTACCACTTCTTAGCTTCGGTCTCCGCAACATTTGAATCTAGAAGGGTCTACTTTGAAGGTTTGTGATGATGTTTCAATTGGTTGGGGTAGCCCATGAGACCTAGGAGATTGAGGTAACTCTCCTATCATGAAATCACTTTTCTTCATTTTGTAATCCACACACCCATTGTCTTGGACAATAACTTTGATTTCAAAAATATCAAGAATGGTGGGTGTCTTTGTCTCAGAAGTGGAGGCTAAAGTAGTTGGGTCTGCATATGGGGTTGAAGGGCTTTCATCATTTTTTGGGACTTGGGGGATTTTGTAGTACTTTGCTTCTAGATTTTTGAAGTAATAAAAGGGCTCAGGATCACCATGGACCATGACCTCTTGATTTTGATATGGGAATTTGATGCACTAATGGAAGGTATATGCAACTGTTTACATCCCATGGATGCCCTAGGAGAATATTATAAGGAAAATCAAGGTCAAGGACCTGGCATGTGGTTTCCATGATGGCTGACCCTACTTGAATAGGGAACTAAATAGTGCCTCGAGACACTCTTTCTTGATCATCACATGCTCTGATTATTATTCCTTTACTACTTTCAATGGCATCCTCAGAGAATCCCATATTCTTTATTAGTTTGAGCGAACAAATATGTAGACCTGCACCGCCATCCACCAAGACCCTTTTAACTTTGTTCTTATGGACCAAGACTTCAAGATGGAGTGAACAACTATGAGATGGTTGGGTGGGGAAGTCCTAATTAGAAAAATTTAGGAGATGCGGGGTGGTGAGGTGTCTAACCATAGCCTAGAACTGGTCAGTATCAAGATCTGCAGAGACGATGGATGAAACCAATGCTTCCGCTAGGATCTTTCTATGTGCGGATGAGATCTTTAGTAACTCCATGATGGAGATTTGAGTGCAGGTTCTTTTCAGCTGGTCTAAGACATTGTAGCTATTAGGAATGAATTTTGACTTTGAGGTGGATTCCCTTGGTGGCTATGATGACCTAGCAATGGTAACTTTTTTTCCGCATGTGGTGACTCCACAATCAACTTTGGCTCCTTAGATGCTAACAACAGTGACCCATTCATCTAGGGATGGGACAACATGAACATACACATGGTTCACATTGGCATACTTGGTTTGTCCATGATTGTTCCCTTTTTTATGATTCAACATTAGATTTGTGTATATTTTAAGGTCTTGATTTCCAGCTAGTTGTCCAACATTTATGATCTTGTCATCGATGAGGTCTTGGATCAAAATTTTTAGCCTCATGCAACTGGTTGTTGTGTGCCCTTTGATTTTATGAAAATTGCAAAGGTGGTTTTCATTTTACCATGGTGGTTTCACTTGGGGCTCTTGAAAATTCTCATACATGGACATTTTGATGAGATTCTCCTGTACCAGTTTCTTCATGATGGATTCAATTGATTCCCCAAGGGCTGTGTACTTTCTCTAGGGGGATATTTGTTTCGTAGAGGTGGTCCCCCTTGATTATTCAAATTGTTGACTTGATTATTTGGTGGTTTTTGTGATACCATGTTGGCTTGTGTGTTGTTTCATTTTTTTTTGTGTGGTTGATATGTTTGGGTGTTTTGTTTTGGAGCAATAATTATGATCTTGGCATCAACCACACCATCATTCATTACATTTTTGTTTCTCACCCATGTGTGAGGTTTTTCATTCTAGCTAGTGGATGGGTAGTTGTCTTGATACTCTTGATATATGGGTGTCCCCCCTTGTGCAGTAAGGGCTCTTTTGATGTTGAGTGCCTTTGGGATCAACTTGTCGTAGGTGGTGATGCACTGCTTTTTAGATGGAATGCAAAGGTTTTCTCAAGATTGGAAATGATGGTGCAAATTTTTTGTTCCTCTAGCATGGACCACTTTCTCTAGTCGGCCTTGGATCACCATTGTTGTGGGAAGGAAGTGAATGTTTCCCCTTACCTTGTTTGAGCACAAATAGTTCCTCTAGATTGACATCCATACCAATGTTGAATGCGTAGTTCTTTATGAATGCATCTACAATATCTTAGAACTTTTTGATGCTAGGAGGAAGGCAAGAGAACCACTCCATGGTAGGACCAACCAAACTTTGAAGGAATAGCCGCATAAGATATGGATCATATATGACCTCCATGCAATGTACTTGGAATTCCTTGATATGATCTTTAGGGTTTCCTATCCCATGATATTTTTCGAATATAGGGATTTCAAACCCCTTTGGGAATGGTACCATTGCAAGGTTCCTATTGAATGGATAGGGGCACAAGTTGCTTGGTTTTTTCATTGTTTTCCTAGATTGGAGATCGAGCACCTGTTGTGAGAGCAATTTGATTTGTGCTGTCACATCATCTTGTAGATCAAGAGGTGGATTAATTGTGTTTTGAAGTGGTTGAGGTGTTTGATTGATGGGTGGAGTTTTTGGTATGCTAGTGGGAGTTTGTTGCAAACTTTGTTGTGTGATCAAGGCTTGCTAATATGCTTGCATTTGTTGTTTTGCTAGCAATGCTTGTTGTTGGTCTTGCTACTATTGTGCTAACAATGCTTGTTGGTCTTGTTGTTGTGCCAACAATGCTTGTTGTTGGTCTAGTAATTGGGTTGTGTCTTGTTGTGCTTGATACTATTGCAGGGCTTGTTAATATGCTTGTTGTTGAGCTACCTTTTGTTGTGCTAGATATTGCACTTGCGCTTGTGGGTATGCGTAGGATCATCATGGAAAAAATAGGCCCTTAACTGGCAATAAAATTAAAAAAAATAGAGTTAGGCAACTTGACATAAAAATTTGAATAACTTATCAATATTATTTCAAAAATATGTAAGAATAGAATATGTAGCAAATTGAATGTAGTTTCTAAACTACTAGTTTTATTTATTTTTTAAATCTATTTGGTGAAAATTTGAAATTTCAATGTAGTAGTACTTAAATTTCAGGGAAAAAATAAGTAGGTGTCTATTTGACCACCCAAACCACAATAAAATGATAATATTGTTTTTATAAGATTTTAAATATAAGTAGAGGACTCATGTCCCAATGTGATGCATATTTTTTTGTAATTTGTTTCCAAGTAAATAATTAATTATGAAGTTTTTATTACAACTTCTAAAATATATAAAAAACTCTTATGTCTGACTATCTTATCTTGGTCAAAAGTTCATGAAATTCAATTTTTTTCTAATCCTATAGTATGTGAAGCATGTTTTAGATTCAAAAAATGCGATACCGTTTGAAAGCTATAGATGTTTTTCAATCAACATATTAATCACGACTTTAGTCGTAATTCAAATAGAAAATGAATAATAATTATTTATCAAATTCACTTGTAAAGCATAATTTATATTGGTGGAAAGCTGAGAATCTCCTTTAAAAACCCTTTTCATTTCATTAATTTTGGGTAAAAAAAAGGTTGTCAGCCACATACCCTACACATACCCATCATATCACCACATTTTGGACCATCATGATCCTACACGTACCCTTGTGCTTGTTGGGTTTGATATTGTGCTTGAGGCTAAGCTTGAGCTTGTTGAGTAGCTTGTGCAGGCTGGGAAACCTATGTGGCCTATGTGGCCTGTGCAGCTTGAGTTGCTTGCACAACTTGGGCAGCTTGGGTGGCTTGCTATTGTTGTAACAAAGCTTGAGTTTGGGTAGCTTGTTGTGCTTGTGCTTGTTCGGCAGCTAACTATGCAGCTTGTTGATTTTCAATTTGTTGAAATGCCTTTTGATATAGGTGGCTTGCAATGTGATGTTGTATGAGTTTGTCATGTTCAGTTTTGGTGGTGGTGGTGGATTCAGAATGGTGTTTGTTGTCATGATGAGAGGTGTTGTCATATTGATGATAGGGATTTGTGTAGTGGATGGTGCGATTGTTATGCTTGGCCCTTGAGAGACCACATTTATGAATGGTGCAGTGATTTCTTGGGTTTCTTGGATGGTTTCCACTTGTTGCGATATCGATGGCAAGATTGGAGGATTCAGTATGATATTTTGATTTATGATTGGGGGTTTTTTTGGATTTTGTTGATTGATGGGTGGTAAAGGGGGATGCCCTAAACCAAGGAGTGGTGTGGATGTTAATGGAAAAGGTGGAAGTGGTGGGAAAATGTGTGGTGTGTTCCCTTGAGAGAATGATGATGATGATGAGAGATTGAAGATCCACCTTTGTCCAAATAATCCACCTTCTCCTTGTGAGGTCATGGGGAGAGAGGCTTGTGTGTTGAGAGGATATATTGGTGTTGTGTGAAAAGATGATGGATTGGTGGGATCCTAAAAGGTGAGTAGAACATATGGGTGTAACAAATTTTGAGGAAAGGATTGACTGGTGTTTACATCCAAGTCTTGGTTGTTAACAAGAGGATGTGTTTGAAGAGCGTGAAGTAATGACCTCCCCTTGTTGACAATTGGTTGAGTTGGAGCAATGGATTTTGTGATTTGTAGGATGGATTGAGTGATGCTTTGGAATGAGGGTGTGAATGAGACTAGGGGCATAATCCCAAGAGGTTTCTCCACAATGGTGCTTAGATCATAGTCAAAAGGGAGTTTATCCCCTTCTTTTTCCAATTCAAGCATGTATTGGGAGGGGTTGAGTCTCATCATGGTATTAAAAATTATGTGAGTTTCAGGATTTTGAACCATTTCAATGATTTCATCCTGTGTCATCCCTAAGACAATATTGGTGATGTCTTCCACTTGACCTTCCTCTTGAGAATCTTGTGGTAATAGAGGAAGATTAGGTTGGGGATTTCTTGATCCAACTGGATTGATTTCGAGAGCGGTTTGAATCAAGTCACTCAAAGTTGATGTTTCTTTGTTGGTTTCCATGTTCTTCTTGTGTTGTGATCAAGTTTGCACCATAAAATAGGGATCAATTTTCAAGAATGTGTGAGGTGAACCTCTGGGTGGGTGCATGAAGATGGGTAGCAATTTTGTGGCCACCTTTTTTTTTATTGAAAACTCATAACATGAGTGCATTATAACGTGCTCACATTATGGCTTGGTGTGTTGATCCTGAGCCTCGGCCACCACAAGCCCATAACATGAGTGTGTTATAACACGCTCCCGTTATGACATTTTAAAAGAAAAAAAAGAGAGTTTGAATTCATTTTCATTTCTAACTGTGTTTTTCTTGTTGCTCACGGCCAAAAACCCTATAATTTTGTGCTCACATTCTAGGAGGAACTTTTTTGCAAAAATCTTCATCAACGGTTATTGATTCATTGCCAGGATGCCGCCATGTCAACGAGGAGGTCAAAGAGGTAAGGATTGTTTTTTTCTTTTGAATTTGTTAGTTTTAGGTTGTATTTGATATTTATATTTTGAATTTTTAGATGTTAATCAACCTAGAAACCCTCCTCAAAATTCACAACAAGAACAAAATCCTCAACCACAACAACAACCTCCTCCACCAATCCCTCAATACCCTCCTAGCACTCAACAAAATTTAATGGGTGAAATTGAGAAAAATGAAAAACAAATTGAGGATTTAATAGAGAGGTTGAATGTTCTAAACAGTTCAACTACATAAAGAATGACCCTAGCAACTTCACTGTAAGATATGTTAAAAAATGTAGATTCAATTAACAAACAATTAATTGGTTGGAAGGATAGGAGGCAGGCGGCTAAGGATTTTTACCAAGATATATTATCATATAAAGAAGTAAAAGATTTAAAAATTACAAAAGGTGATTTGTGTGCATTATTCACTAACCCACAGTCAATTAGAATTCTCTCCCTCAATGCAAAAAGGTTTCCTATTCATTGGTGCCACCACCAAGAGATTAGGAAATATTTTTGGGATAGGTGGTACATGGTTTTTGATGACTCACCATGCAACAATTGTGAAGTCATGTAGTATTTCCTTAGGAAACTATACGATGAGTTCGTCTTGAAAAAAATCCAAAATTATTTTGATATGAGGGACTTCTAGGGGAGAGGTGGGGGGTCGGCACAAGATAGACCCGGTGCACAGTTGAATTCTACATGGAAAGTGAGATGACCTCTTGTTAGGCCACCGCATGAGCACATCGTCATCCCTTTCATTGTGAAGGAGAGTGTCAACATAGAGACTCTATAGGCTATCAACCCTTTGATGCAGAGTGTTATCCAACATGCTATCCCTCTTCTACAACACCATCCAGGGGAGTCTTCGATAGGTGGGCTTTGATCCCATGTGTGTAAATATTGTGGGGCGACTTGTTCATATGACCCCACCGACACTCAAAAGGTTGTTGTACAGGATCCGTCTGTAGCTATGGAGATGGAGAGGGTAGCTGACATTTTGCATGACATGTATGACATTGATACTTAGGTAAAAGTTAGCATGTTCATTGAATTTAATTTATTAAATTTTGATTTTGAAATCCAAGATTAACTAATTTAGTTTTATGATTTTAATAAACTTGCAGGGTCATAGTGTTGATATTGGATATACCGGCCCTACACGTACTTTTTTTTTGTAGTACACCTATCGGAGGGGTATGTAACTAGTAAACAATTATAAATTTATTACATGTTAATAGCATTGTTTTATGAATGTTATTTTAATATGTGATTTTAAATATTGAATAGGCTAATATTGGAGGTTTCAAGGGAACATCTCCTAGTGCTAGTGGATTTAGTCAAACCTTCATGTAGGTAATAAAATAAAGAGTTTAACTAATGAATTTTACTTAATAGATTTGTGTAGTTTATATTCATATCGTTGACTACATTGCATTGCACATAATTCAAACTCAAAGCATTACTCCACCTTCCATAACTAATAACTAGATGTTGATAGATGACAAAATTTCAAATACAATATAGTTGTTTAGAAAGTCAACATAAGCAGCGATGCAATTACTTCACATAGCATAAGTAATAAGTCTAGGAGCAGTTTCCAATTGCATTTGCTTGTCATGGAATTCCATGAGACCACATTTTACTTAGGAATCTTTTCAAATAGTTCACTGCCTTGTCTATGCTCCAAACTAGGAACCCATTATGGCCTACTCTCACATATTTGAAACTCACTTGCAACTCTTTTGGAGCAATTGTCCCAAATCTGGCTTTAAATGCTAAATTAGGCCACAATTGGGCCTCTTTTTCAAAGAGATGCCTATCCAAACAAACAACCAACACTTTAAACCTTCAAATAGTCAAAATATAGCCAATAAAACCTTAGATTATTCAACTTTTAAGTCTCCTCACTCATTTAAAACCCTTTTCATAAAACCCTCACTTTCCTTACAATCAATTAGTGCTTATTGAAATCTTACACCCTGACCTTTCAAAAGCTTATAATCACTTCAATAAAGATTATTTAAGCCTATACATGCTCATTACATCCTCAAATAGTGCTGCCCCAAATATCTACATACACTTCCTTCACAAAATCACTCTTTTTCACTAGTTTTCACCCTCTTTCACCTAGGGTTTCTCACTTATATTTCACTTCTCTAACCACTTAAAACCTCTCAAATCTTCTTAAAACCCTCCAATTCACCTGATCTCATAGTTTTCAAGGGATTCTATCCACTTCTAAAACCCTATCCTCTTCTCACTCACTCGCCTTGTTTGAAAGGCACCAAAACTGGTTTTTCACTAGGGCAGTGAGGAGAACTCACACAAAAACTTCACCAAACCAATTCCTTACCTTATAAACATACTCCTACTTCATAACAGTCCATTCCACCAAGAAATAGTTGCTATAGAAAGGTGGAATGGAATTTTTAGTTCATTTGGGCAATCAAACCCTTAGCCCCTGTTTTTTGACTACCTAGAGAAATCAGGCCACCAAAAGCTTGAAACTCAATATCAAATGCTCAAATTAGTTTAAAATTGATGCCAACACATAAATTATTCAATTCACACATATTATAGATGCGCTACTACCTGCACATAACCGTACACTGGTAGATGATGGAGGAAAACACACAAAATAGCAGTATAACAGTGATATTTTATTAGTTTTCTTCTTCAAAATTCTTCAACAATAGCTAACAACGATGAATAACATATTTTAAACACTTTCCAAATCATTTAAACTTCCTATGAACCTAAAATTTCCTCTACAACTACTTTGACTCTTCATATTCCTCCACTTGGCACCTTTTTGCACTTTTACAACATTGATTAACAACTTTTGTTAAGATTCTGCAACTTTACAATTTATGCCTAAAATGACTACCAGAGATCATTACAAACTCAAAAATGGATATTTAAGCCTTATTACATCATTAAAATGCCTATAAAACTTCAAAATCCTAAATTTTCCTCATGGAGGCATGCTCTTGTAAAGGTGCACCTGCACCACTTTTTCAAATAGCTCATCGCCTTTTCTATGCTACCACATTTTCCATACATGTCTACCAAAGAATTTTATCAAAAAATTCATTTCCTCACTGCTATGGCTAAAAGCTTTAAAAAGGTGCTTTCCAAAAAATTATAGATGCTTGGAAAAAAACTATCAAAGAATAATAGTAAGCAATAGCATAGACAAGGCAGTTAGTAGTATAAAAAAATGCCTCGAAGAAATGCACAACTCACCACCTTTTCTATGATAACACATTTTCCATACATGTGTACCAAAATATTTTATCAAACCACTCACTTCCTTGTTGCTATGGTCAAAATCCTAAAATAGGTGCTTTCCACAAACTATGGATGCTTGGAAAAATTTCTATCAAAGCATAGTAGTAAGTGTAACGCCAAATAAAAGCTTTGCACAATAGACACACCAGAATCAAGATTAGAAGCACACACGCGTACAATACTAAAATCTAACATGAAAATTCATACGTTAAGCAACAAAGAACATGGGAAAGTAAAAACGTGATTAAAACTAGAACAATCTCACCAATTTTCAAACGTATTTCCATGAATTATCTGGATTGCCCTTCTCCATTTTGCCTGTGTAGTATAATTGCCCTCAGATTTTCAAGTTCGTGCAAGTATAGCCTAAGATAGTGATTAGCAAAATATCGAAGATTCAAGACAAAAGTTCTCTCCAAAGTTACAAAATTCGCGAGAGAGATTGGAATGAAGAATGACAAATCAATTTATAGAAAATTGATTATTCGAATGACAGCCAAGATTGAAAGATCAATGATGGGTTGAGATTGACTGACAGATAAGTAACGATAACTCCATAGAAGTACTACAGTGATTCAAATTAGAAATAGAATTAAAGTATCAAATAAATGATTTAATCTCTAGATTCAAAAAATAGAAGAAATATCTTTGGCATGACAAAGATAAAGATTGATTAAAGCAAATCCTCTCGCTCAACGACGACAATTTAATTAATCAAATAAGAATATTTAATTAATCCGCATGCACACGCAACTGAGCTAGAAGTGATCTATCGTACGATTATCTAAGAGATTACTGAAGACAATTCCCATTAATAAATCCACAAAGTTAACCCAACTATCAAAAATAATAGATGCTCTAGTCGAAAGTAAAAGTGAACATTAGGATAACTCATAATTATCTAAAATATAGAAGAATGTGTTGTAATAGAACAATAAATCAAATAATTCATTTAATTCAAGACTGATATTTGAAGAATAACAACAACAAGACTTTATTTAATTCAAGGACTAAGGATTTTAATGAATAATTAAATAAAATTCAAGAATTTATTTAATTATAGCTGAAATATGATAGTATATAAAATTAAATACTTACTACTGAATGACCGTAAGCAATGGGCGTTAATTAGCAAGATAACCAACAAATGCTTTCATTTAATTAACTCTATAGAAAACGAAAGAAAGGAATTCAATTAAATAATTGAGATTATTTAATTAATAGATGAATTAATGTTAAGATGAATTAATTAAATAATTGACATTATTTAATCATGACCATGAATAATATGAATTATGCAGAATATGGAAGTCGCAGGCTTAAACCAGATTTCGGTGTCTACATTTGCCCCTCTTTGATACAATGTCGTTTAGGCGTTGTGTCAAAGAAAATCAATGAAAATATGCCCCAGTCAAGCTCCAGATTAGAACAGGTGAAGGTATGCCCCCTCGGGAAAATTGACAAATTTTTGAAATGTTCAGAAAAATTTGGAAATGCGCTCGATTAGTCCAGTAGATAGGCAAAAATGCAATGCAGTTGACGGAATTGGGTTCGGAAATAGGAGGGATGGGTACGAGATGATAGAAAATGGAAGTTTACATGGCCAGAAGGAATGAAATGCCACCTAAGCTCTAGGTATATATTGGAATTGGGGTGAAAAACTATTCATTTGCACCCACCTAGCTTAGAGATTTGAAAAGTTTGCTCTGACTTTCAGTGAGGATGTCTCCAGTTCCAGCCACCCATCATCGTGCCTATAGGATCAGGACGTTCCAGAGACCAGCCGGCGGGGACCCCCTGGTATGGACCTAAAACTTGTCTTTTGAAAAAATTTTATTTGCGCGCTTTTTAAGGTATTTATTGCATTTTTAGCTGTGCGTCACATTTTAATTTGCACCGCATCTATATGCGCGAATGACGCATCTGCTTACGAAAAGCCGCATGTGCATTTTAACGCCAACCATTTAGGCTTAGTTTAGAAAAATAACCGCATGTGTTTTTTGTGTTACACATTTGATCATTGTGATACGCATTTGAAATTTAGCTACGCATGTGAATTTTATGATACGCATTTGTTTATTCTGATACGCATGTGATTGTTTGAAACACATATGCATATTTGTAGCCGCATTTGCTTCTTTTAATACGCATTTGAGATTATGCAACGCAAATGTTGATTTTAGCACGCATTTGATAATAATTAACCGCATTTGCTTCTTTTGATATGCATTTGAATCCTCTACCTGCAACATACCTTCATAGCAAAGCAAAAACATCACGTTTGAATCATTGTATAACACAGAAACATCAAGATTTCTAGAAATCTGTGATGATGTAAACTTGTTTCAATAAGTCTGCAAACCACTCCATCAAAATACACAATAAAACAAACTAACCTAAGCCACCTAGTTCAATTCTGACTTCAAATTTGGTGGATGACAAATCAATTTTCTATCATATCACCGGCTACAATCATTATAACTACATGCATTAGAAATAAATAAATATTTTATATGGAAATGCACCCATTGAATATAAAACGCAAATGCAAATTTGACGGAATTCGGTCTGGAAATGGAAGGATGGGTAATGGATGTGATGGTGGAAAATGGTTTATATTGGCTGCATAGAGTTCATAAAATGCCACCTAAGCTCTTAGTAGGTATATATTGGAATTGGGTGAAAACTATTCATTGCACCACCTAGCTTAGATTTTCAGAAAGTCGGTTCGATTGCATGAGATGTTCCCCCGGGGCCCAACGCACTCCATCATCATCGTGTGTGCTTTCCAGCGACCGTGACGCGCCTTAGACCAAATGCCCATGGACTTTATGGAATTCCAAAATCGGTTCTTTGGTAATTCTTATTTGCGCTTTAAGGTATTGCCGTACTTTTAGGCTGCCACATTTCAGCGAATTTGGTACCCGTGATTCTGTAGATGTTTAATCCATCGACTGGCCAAGCAAAAGCCGTGATGTACTTTTAACGCGTCCATTGTAATGAGTCATAAAAAATAAATCAAGATGCGTTTCTTTTGTGCATGATTTGATCATTGTGATATGCATTTGAAATTTAGCTACGCATGTGAATTTTATGATACGCATTTGTTTATTCTGATATGCATGTGATTGTTTGAAACGCATATGCATATTTGTAGCCGCATTTGCTTCTTTTGATACGCATTTGAGATTATGCAACGCAAATGTTGATTTTAGCACGCATTTGATAATAATTAACCGCATTTGATTAATAATGACGCACTTGTAATTTGTGGACCGCATCTGTATAAAAGCGACGCATGTGTTAAAAAAGTGACGCATCTGCAAAATAACGCCGCATTTGCATTTTATGTCAAAACATTCATTTTCCACTAGGGTAGATGATTCAGGCTGACATGAGGCATGGTGTTGCAAGTTGTTCTTGACCCTATCTACACACGTGAGTCGAGACCCACGACGTTTCGATTTAGAGACAGCTTATGGCCGGCCGAGCGATGGACTTTATGGCATTTGGGTTTGTTGCACGTGACCGATATGCCCCAGATTAGGCAAATCGAGGTTTGCTGACAGCACTATGTGAGCGGTGGCACTCGGAGACATCGTCGTTCCATCTTCCGACTGGAGAGGCCACGGTGACTTTGGAGGACGTGTATAGGATTTTGAGATTTCCTATTAGAGGGACACGGGTGGTCTATGATACCCAGAGAGGTATAGCTGAGATGTGCAGATATTACCCCCATGCTGACGTTAGATAGCTAGGGGTGGATGATTATGAGATTAGATGGCGGGTATTGGCCCAGAGGTATAGATAGTTAGACTGTCTAGTGGCGACACTGATAGGTGGTATTGTACTGCCTGATCGCCGAGGTCATGGATTCCCTGTGGGATGGGGTGAGATGCTAGTGGGCATGCTAGAGCGCCAAGTTGTATATGCTTGGGGTTCGTGTGTGCTGGGGATGCTATACTTCCACCTTCATGACATTGCCTATAGAGAGGCACAGTCGATGAGCTGCGGCACCACGCTCCTGATGGTATGGGCGTGGGAGCATATTGCTATCTTTAGACCACCGGTGACAGTAGATCTAGCTCGTGGAGTGCCATACGCCTTTCAGTATGTGGGAGCCACCACTCAGCACCACATTGGAGACACGGGCTATTATAGACATGCTATAGACCTAATGCAAGAGTTTACATGGAGACCATACCTAGGCTACGAGGTGTGGTCAGATGAGGGCGAGCATTTTCCATATTGTCGACAAACACAATATTTAGTGGGATGGATAGTGTCCCATATGCACATCATAGAGCGGCAGTTGTCGGACCAGGTCTTGAGACAGTATGGAGAGGTACAGGATGTACCTCGAGGGAGAGCAGAGTTTGCTCGGTCCTCACGAGAGGTCCTGTTGTGGGGGCCAGAGATTCCAGTTGCCACAGCAGAGGCAGATATTGATGGATTACAGGCACAGGCATGGGGATGGAGGGGTGGACCAGCAGATCCAGGGATGACTCCAGCTTATAATCAGTGGTGGGCATTACACAGGCCGACTCCTTTGACAGATCAAGGGCAGCCAACACCAATAGAGCGGTGTGTTAGAGGTCCCAGAGGCAGACGGGGCAGAGGAGGTGGTCGAGGAGGCAGAGGAGGCCGAGGTGATGGTGGGGATGATGGCAGAGGTGGCCGACGTGGAGGCAGGAGAGGGAGGCGTGGTTGACGGGGACAAGGAGCAGCCTTGTCACCGATCCGAGAGGAGAGGGGAGGAGAGGAGGATGTAGCCATGCTAGATGTGGCCAGAGGCGGTGAGGAGGAGCAGCTAGCTGAGGCAGTTATCCCAGACATCCCTGACATCCCAGCAGAGGCAGAGGTAGGTGCCGAGGAGGTAGTTGCAGAGGAGGCAGTGGGAGAGGAGGCAGAGGTCGATGCCCTTGAATTGTTAGGTGCCTACCAGGAGGATGATGAGGAGGAGGATGATCACGAGAGAGAGATCAGGGATTAGATCCTGGAGGAGATGGACGAGGAGGAGGATGGGCGAGGCAGGGTCCGCCAGGATGAGACAGAGGCAGAGGTGCCTGACACTGATATATTACGAGCCCAGGTTGCCTCCTTGGAGGAGCAGATGAGGGTGCTGATGGCAGAGAGAGATGCTTACAGGGTGGAGAGAGACAGAGCCTTGATAGAGAGAGATCAAGCTGTAGCCCGGCGGCAAGAGACTGAGCAGAGATTCACAGAGCTCAGGACATTATGTACAGGACCGTCAGCAGCATTTGCCAGAGAGTTGGTCAGATCCGGTGAGAGGGAGAGATACTACTGAGACTTGTATGAGGCAGAGGTTCCCATAGAGAGACGGGCTCCTAGCTTTTCAGTGGCACAGAGTAGTAGGTCTCAGACTAGGACCCACACACGGACAGTGAGCATAGAGGGAGTGGATCAGCCACGCAGAGCAGGGCCATATGACAGACCTCCCACAGCTCTGAGATCAGCAGGTTCCCAGCATCAGTCTCCTACACACTCCTGACATGATGGCAGTGGTAGTTCAGGATAGAGATACAGTTTTGAGGTCCATTTGAGACATTGTATTTTGATCTGATAGCCTGCGGGCTTCCATGTATTTATGATACATTATGATATTGTGATGTGACACATATGAGCGATATGTATATATGATTTTGGCGGCGATTCTTATGATATGCATTGTCTATTTATTGATTATGTAGTCTTGATTTATACATGTGATGTTTATATGATATGCCTATGTGATGGATGGTTGTATGTACTTTATGTTGTTTATGCAACTAATGTGATAAATTTGATTCTATATGACATATGATTCTATATGATTATGAGATGCAATGTGATGTTGTATGTATAATGACATGTGATGCTATACAAATGTAATATGATGTATGTATTTACAGGTTATTATTTATGATATGCAATGTTAAATGATGATTATTGTCTATTATGCCATGATAATCTAAATGTGACATATGCCTACATATATGTATGTTTCTAACATGTATGTTGATGCAGGATGATGTATACCATTTTGTGTCATAGGACTTCGTCATAATGCAAGAAAGAAGAATTGTTAATGCGGAATGGAAGATCGACAAAGAATGAAAAGACAGAAGATAAATGTTAGTGTTAGGAATCTTCGATATTTTACCATATCACAAAAGGTATTGCACTTTATCATCATTGGGCGGGACTAATACAAATGGAGACAAACACCAGGATATGACATAAATCAAGGCGTGCAAGGTCATCCACTTGCTGATAACAGACAGTCGCAGACAAGGATTGTCATTAACTCATACTAAGGACACAAGTTGCCCCAGTCTTTTTGTTAGAACAAACCACAGACAGCAAACAAAAGAAAAGACAGGTCATAAGACGTCATTGCTCCTCTAAATCCTTCATGGGACATCCTTGAGGAAACTAGTAACATGACTCAAAATCAAATTTAAAAGACAATCGACAGACAGCAGTCAAAGAAAATAGAATTCTAATACGTCGTTGCTTCTCTAAATCCTTCATGGGACATCATTGAGAAAGCTAGTAACATGAATCCTAGTCATCAATTCAAGATAAATGATAAGATAAATAAGCCATAAAGTCAATAAGCCAATGAAAATATTTTCCAAAACATGATTTGTTTGTTTGATTTGTTTGATTGATAGAGCCTGATTGCAAGAGATACACATACCGGATAAGACTGTGAGTCTGGTTTCGATGTTATGACTATCTGTATAAGGCATCACAAAGCCTGGTTTCAGAAAGACATGTATCGTATAAGACGTTGAGTCAGATGCCATTGATGTGATAACCTGTGTAAGGCTATGTTTGATTGTTTTGACCTTGTCAATTATGCAGGAAGGACTCATCCTGTATAAGACATAGGTTGATTGTTTTGATAACGTCTGTTTCCAAGAAGGACACATCTTGTAGCAGACGGTTGGTTGATCTGTTTGATTTGTTTTGTATGGCAAGTTGTTTGTTATGACTCAGAGACATAGCTGACTTGTTCACCGTGATTGATGCATGACTCTGGATATTACATGACAATCGATCAGGTGATAACAAACCCTAAAGGACTGACCTAGTGTGGCCTCGGGGGCTCATCGTGTGATGTGCCTTGCCTACGTTGTACACGCAGGGACCTCGTAGTTCGACTTGACTACGACCGACAAGACTGAATACAAATAAAAGACATGTGTGAAATTGAATGTGACGAACTCTAATGGACTGACCTAGTGCGGCCTCGGGGGCTCATCGTGTGATGGCCTTGCCTACGTTGTACACGCAGAGACCTCGTAGTTCGACACTACCAATGACCTTGTTATATAGACATATGGATTGACGCATGACTTTGTACATACAAACCTAAACGGACTGACCTAATGCCTTGAGGGCACATCGGCAGATGGCCTTGCCTACGTCCAGTCGCAGAGGCAACGTAGTTCGACAAACGACAAAGACAGACAAATGCGACTGACTCTGACTCTGTTTTTTGGATTTTTTTGAAGTTTTCTGATGTTTTTGTCTTTTTCTCAAATAATTTTGCCATGTTTTCAGATTTTCCATGGTTTTACGTCTTCAACACAACCAATGTAAGAACCAATATGACGCACGTCAAGTGTTTTCCCCCAATCGAGTATAAGACCAACTGAAATGGAGGATATGAAATACACTCGATGTCAATCGTTCCAAGTTATGGGAAAGACTACCACTTATTATGAATGGTATATACAAATGATGGACATGAAAAATAAGGGATATGTACAGGGATAGTCAGTATGTACAAGGATAAGGACTATGTACAGGAATAAGGACTATGTACAGGGTAGAGACTATGTACAGGTAAGTGGTGTATGTACAAGATAGATTAGAATAATAGTAGACAAAGGAGCAGGGTTGAGTACACATGGCGCCTGTTTGCCAGGTTTTCACCATGGTACCTATCCAAAGCGCCACCGAAGTGGTTTTCACCATTGGACGATTGATTTATCTTTACTATTTTCCATATTAACTAATTTTTTTGGTGTTACCAAGACGCTTGTTTGCCAGGTTTTCCCCTTGATAACGATTTTTTTATTTTCTGATTTTTTTTGTATTTTTGCTAAATAAGACAAAGGCTCCCAGAAGCTATGCGTAGAACTTCTTCAGATGCATACTATTGATTGGTGAGGACAATGGTTCGCCTTCAGGAGTAGAGAGTTGATACGCTCCTGATCCAAAAGCTTCTGTAACAACATAAGGTCCCAACCAATTAGGTTCAAACTTTCCTGGTTTGTCTCTTTCTGCTTGATTCTTTGGATTCTCCATTAAAACCAGGTCACCAATGTCAAAATTTCTATTTAAAACCCTCCTGTTATAGCTACGACGAAGGCGGTTCTGATATTCTTGGAGATGGTCTAGTGCCTTCTGTCTACGCTCGTCCAGGAATTCTAACTCATGGAGTCTCGACACTCGGTACTCTTCATCGTCAATGTGGCCCTTCAGTGATACCCTTAGGGATGGAATCTCGACCTCAATAGGCAAAATGGCTTCAGATCCAAAGACAAGTGAGTATGGGGTAGCACCAGTGGGAGTACGGATACTTGTACGATAAGCCCATAAGGCAGGGTTAAGCTGTAAATGCCAGTCACGACCAGCATCATTGACAGTCTTCTTGAGGATTCTAATGATGGTCTTGTTAGACGCCTCCGCTTGGCCGTTACCTTGTGGGTAGTATGGAGTAGAGAAGTGATGTTGAATATGAAATTGATCACACAAGTGACGGACTTCTTGGTTCTTAAATGGGCGGCCATTGTCAGTGATTATAGATTGAGGGACACCATACCGACAGATGATATAGTTTAAGATAAATCTAGAAATCTGTGTGCCGGTAATGTATGTCATAGGAATGGCTTCAATCCACTTCGTAAAGTACTCAGTGGCAGTGATAATGAACTTGTGTCCATTAGATGAGGTGGGGTGGATCTTACCTATGAGGTCGAGTCCCCATTGGGAAAAAGGCCATGGTGACATGATAGGACGGAGCTCCTATGCTGGGGCATGTATCAAATCTCCATGAACTTGGCATTGGCGACATTTTGTTACAAAGACATATGAGTCTTTTTCCATAGTAGGCCAATAATAACCCAGTCTCATAATTTTTTAGCTAAGGTAGGACCGCTAGAATGGGAACCACATATACCCTCATGCACCCCACACAAGGTTGCTTGTGCTTCAGTAGAATCAAGACATCTCAGTAGGGTATTATCTAAAGCGCGTCTATATAGGGTGTCTCCGACGATGGTATATTTGGCTGACTTGCGAAGGAATGTCCTACGTTGGTTATTGGATAGGCCAATGGGGATGACTTCGGCATGAAGGTAATCATAGATTTCTTTGTACCATGGGGAATCAGGACCAACAATGTCACACACCATTTCAGAATCTGGGATATTGTAGGCGGGGACCAAAAGCTGTTCGACCAAGAACTCAAACTTAGGCACGTTGTTAGGAATGTCAAGGAGTGAGGCAATTGTAGCCATAGCGTCTGCTGCTTTGTTTAAAACATGAGGTATCTGATGAAACTTGACTTTGTCAAAGTACTCTTTAAAACTATCAGCCATGCACTTGTACGGAGCAAGCTTTTCATCCTTAGTCTCATAATCATCATTTACCTGTCTTATTACTAGTTGAGAATCACCATATACCTGTAGGTTCTTGATTTTCCACTTGACTGCCATGCGTAAACCTGTCACTAAAGCTTCATATTCCACCATGTTGTTAGTTCATGGAAATGCAATCCTGAATGATTTAGGGATGGAATCACCCTGTGGTGTGATAAACAATATCCCAGCCCCTGAACCATGATTTGTATGTGAGCCATCAAAGTACAGTTTCCATGTTATGTTTGTGTCAAAAGTGAATATGAACTCATCAGGAAAGTCTGCCACTAATGGGTGATCTGCCTGTATGGGTGCATCAGCTAACTGATCAGCAATGACCTGTCCTTTAATAGCCTTTCTCTCTACATACTGTATATCATACTCACTAAGTATCATGACCCACTTGGCCAAGTCGTCCTGTTAATGCTGCCTTACTAAGAAGATATTTCAGAGGATCTATTTTAGCAATCAACATTGTCTGGTGGTTTATCATGTAGTGTCGCAGTTTTTGGGTAGCAAATACTACTGCAAGACAGGCACGTTCAATGTTACTATAGTTGAGCTCATAACCAACCAAAGTCTGACTGATATAATAGACTGCCCTTTCATGACCTTCATCGTCATTTTGTGCAAGCAATGCTCCGAGTGATGAATGGGTTGTTGTGATATAAAGAATCAATGGTCTTCCTTCAACAGGTGGCATTAAAACAGGTGGTGTAAGTAAATATTCTTTAATCAGTTGAAAAGCCTCTTCACACCTAGGTGTCCATGCAAAGGGTACTCCTTTCTTAAGTAGATGTTGAAAAGGATGTGTCTTGTCTGCTAGCTGCACTATAAATCTTCTGATAGATTGCAACCTTCCCTGTAATGTTCTTAGTTGACTAAGATTGTTGGGTGGTGGCATGTCCATAATTGCTTTTACCTTAGCTGGATCTACTTCAATGCCTCGTCTAGAAATGATATAACCTAACAGCTTTCCTGACTTGACTCCAAACACACATTTCTTTGGATTGAGTCTCACATTATACGTCTCTAGCCTCTGAAATACCTTGTCTAAAACCTCTAAATGTTGTGCCCTTGTCTTGGATTTTACTATAAGGTCATCGACATAATCCTCCATACAAGTGTGTACTAAATCATGAAAGATAGTGGTCATGGCACGTTGATAGGTTGCTCCTGCATTCTTGAGTCTGAAGGGCATAACATTCCAGCAATACGTTCCCCAAGGACAAGTGAAGGCCATTTTATGTTGATCTTCAGCTGCAATTTTTATCTGGTTATACCCTGAGAATCCATCCATAAGGGACAACATCTCATATCCTGCTGTCATGTCAACTATCATGTCTATATTAGGCAAAGGGAAGTCATCCTTAGGACAAGCTTTGTTGATATCTCTAAAATCAGTGCAGATGCGAATGCCCCCAGCTGGTTTGGTAACTGGTACAAGATTGGAAATCCAATCTGCATAGTCAATAGGTCTGATGAAACCAATGTCTAAGAGTTTCTTGAGTTCCGCCTTGACTAATAAAGCAATTTGTGGATGCATTTTTCTCAACTTCTGCTTTACTGGTTTAGCATCTGGTTGTAAAGGCAAGTCATGTAGAACAAGTTCAGGATCCAACCCAGGCATGTCGACATATGACCAAGCAAAATTAATCTGTCTTTTTTCAAAGAAGTTGTGGAACTCTGATTTCTCTTGTGTTGTCAGTGACACCGCCAAATAAATCAATCGAGGATTCTCTTTTGTGCCTATGTTGACTTCTACTGATTCTTCCACGAGCATGGGTGACTTTTCCTGTGCAATGGGGAGAATATTCAAACCTCCATCCTTAGGCACCTCAGAGAGGTTTTCACCTTCGAATGCATCCTTTCTTTTTACTTTTTCATGGTCTAGAGGTGCCTTGCAGTTTTCACCTAGAGACTCATCCTTTTTATCTTGTTTATTCTTTTTCTCATTTTTGCGACTGGAGGGTTGAACAGATTCCCCAAAATATGCTTTATTGTCCAAGTCAATGGTAAAACCAGCTTTATGATCCCCATTAGGTATGCCTTCACGTAATCCCAGGAACTCAGCAATTGCTTCGTCATTCTCAAAAGTATCTAAAACGGGTGTATCTTGTTGATCCCAATCTATGAGTTGGGGATAAACTAAAGGCATGTCATCGTCGGAGTTATAAAAGTCTAATGGAGTCAAGGTAAAAATTGAATTATTCATGTGGTCACAAAAGTCTTGTACCAAGTCCTTTTTTCTCTTGGGTTTGGGTCTAGGTGGATAAATAGGTGGGCCTAATGCCAAGGTTTGACAATCAAAAAGAGGTGGTTCAGGTTGCCAAGAGGTAAGATCAAGTGATTCCCAATAGTAGTGTTTAAACCACTCCTCTTTTTTCATTTTCTTTGGTGGACAAGAATTTAAAGGATTTGGTGAGGAACTTAACAGCAAGTCAAGTTCTCCAAATAACTTGTCAAGGTCCATGGTAGAAGTAGAGGATAAAGAATCCCACTCATAATCATTAGAGTCAGGAGAGTTACAACAATTTTGGTCTATTGGTTCGTGAGATGTCTTAATGTCTTCTAAAGCACGTACTTCCTCAAGTAAGGGTAATGGAGTACTAGGAACGCCAATCTGAATCGGTTAAAACCCTAGCCCTACTCCTTTTGGCCACTGAGAAACAAATATTGGTTCAATTCTGCCATCTTGGTTTAAGCCTAAACCACTTTGTCCATCATATCCTTTGCTTTGCATGATTTTGAAACCCTTTCCGTATAGTCTTGTAGGAATATGAGCAAGTAAAAGGGGTTCTTGATTATCTTCCTTATACAGCCAGGAAGTAACATCTTCTGTATCTATAGCCTCTTTGCTTAATTCACCCCATTTAGTGAAAGTTGTTGTGGGGGGAACATGTATAGTGATTATAGACTGTCCCCTACCTGTTGTAGGCAAACCATATGACTTAGGAGGGACCAAGTGGCTAACACAATAGGAAGTCTTCATATAATACTCTCCACAACCCTTGTCTTGGATCTCAACCCTAGGAGTAGTGGGAAGTGAAGGTGCAATAGATGTTCGAGTGAGCGTGGACGGGTCAACATAAGAAGATGGATTAGATGATGAGGCCTCTTGGTTGACTGGCACTTGACATTGAGGTATGTCCTTTAGGTTAGTGCAATACTGAAAAGGATCAGGATCACCATCGATAGTTATTTCGGTGCCATTGTAAGGGAATTTAAGGCACTGATGATATGTGGAAGGGATTGCCTTCATGGCATGAATCCATGGTCTACCTAGCAAAAGGTTATAAGGGAGGGTGAGATCTAAGACCTGGAACTTTGTCTCCATTACCGCAGGACCAATTTTGATAGGAAGTGTTACCACCCCCTTTGATTTTCTTTCTTCATCATCATAAGCCTTAATGACAATACTCTTGGTGGTGTCTACGCATGCTTCTAAAATACCTAATGCCTTAATTAGTTTTAAAGTGCATAGATTTAACCCTGCTCCTCCGTCTACCAAAACTCGTCTAACTTTGGTGTCATCAACAAGGACTTCTAGATGTAAAGGGTCATTGTGGTTTGTCTTATCTATGGCATAGTCTTGTTCAAAAAACGTGGCATGATAATTATTGGTCAAGTAGCCCACCATCTCCTGGAAATGATTGACATCAAGGTCATTAGGGACCGTGGTATTCTGTAAAGCCTTATCGAGGATAGACCAATGCTCAGGGGAGATACACAACAATTCCAAGATTGAAATTTGGGCTGGGGTCTTCCCCAACTGGTCAAGTAGGTTATATTGTAACTTGGAAGGTTGTGATGCTTGCTGTGATGGAGGGCCTTGGATAACAAACTTAGTACGATGAGTATTGACCGCACATTCCGGATTAGCCTTGATAGTAATGGTATTGATGTTGTCCTTGGCGGCGCGAAGGCAATGAATGATTTTGCCACTATCATAGTCATGTTTTATATTCACATAATTGGCTGACATATTGGTCTTAGTACTCGAACTAGGGACAGTTCCTTTCCCATGGTCATGTAGTGGGTCTGAAAAGACTTGATGATCAGTGTTCGATGTCTTTTGTTTTTGTCCACTAACTTCAATGATTCTCTTGTCAACAAGATCCTGTATGATGTTCTTCAGTTGTCGACAGTTTTGTAGGTTATGTCCCTTAGTCCTATGGTAATCACAAAAAGCGTTGTCATCCCACCAAGTTGGTTTAAACTGTCCTAGATCATATTGTCTTGGTTCTTGCAGTTGTATGAGGTTGTGTTGTAACAGCTGTTTGAACACCGACTCAATGGGTTCCCCTAAGGGAGTGAACTCACGTTTCTGGAATCTCCTTGGTGGTGGATGTTGAGTGTTTGAGACCATGTTGGGAGGTTGATTGACAGCATTATGCATGTTAGCAAAAGTATGAGGTCCTTGTAATGTGAGGAGGGGTCTTGCTTGTAATGTTTTAGCATCCACTACCCCATCATTAGTGACATTTTTGTTGCGAGACCAGAATCTGTTTCTGTCGGTGGGGGCATTTTGTACGACCGTGTTTTGATTGGGTGTTGTCATCTTGAGTTCACCCTTTTCAATGAGATCCTTCTCTATTATCACCCCCTTTTCCACTAGTTCCGAAAAAGATATGCAGCAATGTACCCTTAAGTTACTCCTGAGTTTTGGATGAAGGTTTTCTTGAAACATTGTAACCTTTTGTTTTTTCGGTATCTCGACAGGACATCTACTAGCAATAGTTCTCCATCTCTGGAAGAAAGCAATGAATGTTTCACCTTCGTCTTGCGTGGTGTGGCACAAAGTTGCTATATTTATCTCATGGTCAATGTGGAAGGAGAATTGCTCCACAAATTTCTCGACTAGCTCTCCCCATGATCTAATGCCAGAATCTAGACCCGAAAACCATTCTAGTGCAACCCCTACAAGACTTTGTGGAAATAGCCTCATAAGGTACATGGGGTCATAAGCGACATCAATGCATATGGTAGAAAATTCCCTGATATGTTCTACTGGATTGCGTTTGCCATTGTACTTAGGAAGATTTGGTATGACATATCCGTGAGGGAAAGGTGTCATGTACAATGATCTATCAAAAGGGAATGGGCATATGTCCTTTGGTGAAAATGATTTCTTAGTTGACACTGACATGTTATCCATTTGCGTTTGTAATGCCTACATTTGTGTTTGTAGGAAATCAACTTGAGTCAAAGATGTGCTAGAAGGATTATGCGTATCCATGTATGTATTCTAAAATCCAAAGTCTCGTGATGGGTTTTGATTGAACGTTGGCATCTAAGGTGGATTTGGATTTGGAATGTTGGTAAATGTATTCTGGTTTGGAATCGGCATAGATTGATGTTGTCCTGGATTCTGCGTAAATGGATTCTGAGTACCACTCTGTACAAAGGGATTCTGATTCGGAACCGATGTGAAATAGTTTTGGCCTGGAATCTGGGTAGACGGATTCTGACTACCAATCTGTGAAAAGGGGTTCTGATTCGGAACCGATGTAAATTGGTTTTGACTGCTAGTCTGGAAAGGTGGATTTTGATTGCCATATTGGAAGGAGGGAATGCCCCCTGTTTGTGTAATCCTTGGTATAGTGCTAGTGACCTAAGCACTAGGTATGGCCATCGACTGTGGCAAGGTACCTACAATGCTAGCAGTAGGTGTGGTTGTTGATTGCACACTTGTGACACCGACATAAGATGTATGGACTGATGTTTTAGGTTTTTTACTCCCGCTAAGAGGACCGAAGGGAATAGATGATGAAGCGCCTGTAGTGAAACTAAATCCCGATGTCATAGTAGGTGTACCAAATGGGGACGTATGGACTGTCGTACTCTGTGTAGACATGCTAGATGGCATAGTCGTGCTGACTTGAGGTATAGTAGTACTAGCAGTTGTGGTATTTGTCCCTTGTGTAGGTTGAGTTTGTAAGGTACTAATATCAAATCCTAGAGGTAAGGTAGCACCTTCAATTTTCCTAAGAACCGTTGACGATCATTTGCTAGGTACTCATCTACAAAAGAGGCAAACTCAGGGTCTTGTGCGGCAGCCTCTATGTCTTTTGTTGTAACATGTCCTTGAGTGTTTCTAGTGGTAAATTTGTCTAATAGAGTCTTATGAGGTCTTGAAGAAAATGGGTTGATGAACTCGCTTGGGTTCGACATGTTTTCTCTCTCTCTTCTCTTAGACCTAGTTTCAACCATGTAAGACAAGCTCAATATGCGGGAAATGCAAAACTATATCTAGAAACTGTATGACTCTATTCTATGTTTTTGGGGTTTTCTTATGCAAAATAAGGGATGTCCTATGATAATACTAGTCTAGACTCTAAAGATGCAAGAAGTCTAAGTGAGACCCTAAAATGATCAATTCTATAAACCCAAGGTGAAGGGACCAACTACCTAAAGTCAAACCAAAGTGTCAATTTAGTTAAGTCAAGGAACCAATGTAGGATGAAGATCAAAGACAAGTTGAGTTTCCTAACTAGACTGATGAGCTAGGACGACTCTCTGTAGGACAAAGTATATGATGATAAGACTAGGTTCAATGACAGATTTCGTTGACACTATGACCTTTCTAGAGTATAGATGGTGGACTACTCCTAAAGTTTGTAAAAGTGACCTCTCTAAAAGTCTAATGCAAGGTGATATGTACCCTATGATGAAGCCAAACTCTAACTAAAGACAACTATGGTAATGACTAAATGAACCTAAAGGATGCAAAATTGAGCAAATCATTTCAGGTTTCTATTTTCGAAGACTGTTTGTATGAAGACCACTGAAACTGGTATAACCCTACTAACTGGACAGTGACAGTGAATTTTAGTTTTTCTGGTAATCAGACAGATGCGTTTCAAATTTAACAGTTGTGGTTCAAACTGATAGATGTGACTCAAAATTACCAGATGCGACTCAGAATATAATGCATGCGGTGTTTCTAAAACAAATGCGAGTCAAACTGACATGCGCGATTCAGAAATTACAGATGCGGCTCAAAACAACCAGATGCGACCTATATAAATCAGATGTGAGCCAAACTGACAAATGCGACTCAAAACTTACATATGTGACTCAAAATTTACAGATGTGACTCAAAATTAATAGATGCGACTCTAAAAATAAGATGCATGTTTCTGGTGAACAATTGCGACTCTCTGTGAATTTTTAGTGACATGAAATTTAAACTGACCCGGTTTTCTATGATCAAATT
>VDFB02360917.1:0-15325 GCA_007258455.2 Sequoia sempervirens
GGATAATCATTCTATCTAATGAAACCAACATCCAATAGTTTATGTAGCTCCACCTTAACCAAAAGTGCTATTTGTGGATGCATCTTGTGAAGCTTTTGATTTACTAGTTTTTCTCCTAGAAATATTGTTAAGTGATGCACTACTAAGGATGGGTATAGTCTAGGAATGTGAGCATAGGACCAAGCAAAGTTGATCATACAGTTTCCCAAGAAAGATGTGAAATTCTTCTTCTCTTTAGGCTCCAAAGAAGCTATATAGAATTTGATTCTAGGTAAATTTGATGTTCCCTTTATTTTCTTAGAGTCTTCTACTTCTAATTTGTTGATCTCTCTTGGTGATGAGTGATGTTAGGGAGATTGAGTCCTCCATCTTTGGGTGCCTCAAATAGGTTTTCACCCTTAGATACATCCCTTATTTTTTGTTTTACACAATCCGATAGTGCCATATCATGGTTTTCATTAAGGGATTTCTTTTTTATTTTTTTATTTTTACTTTTGCAACTAAAGGACCCAATCTCACCTCCAAATTATGCTTCTTCACCAAGTTCTATCTCAAAGCTTTCCTTATGATCTTCAGGTGTTATACCATCTCTTAGTCCCATAAACTCGTGATGCAGGAACATCACGCTCCTACCCCTCCTTGGCCGATGTTGTTCCCTCATTGACATAATTGTAGCTTATTGATAGGAGATTGTTACCCATTCCAGCAATGGAACAATGGGTTGGTGGATTGAAGTTCATTGTCGTAATACTTAGTTCCATCAACAAGACATTTTTTTGGGATCCAATAGTGCATCAATAGTCTGATGGTCTGATAGTCCAATAGTCTAATGGTCTAATAGGACCTATTGCCTGATATTCCTTTATGAGGTAGATGATATCCACATCTAAGCCTATGTCTCTAAGGATATTAGAGTCGATAGAGGCATAAAGGGCACCACAATCTCTAATTCCTTGATGCCTCTAACATAACATGCTTGTGTGATGCTCTGATGGTTTGTTCGGTGGGACTTGGTGGTATCAATGGGACTTGAACTTAATTATCCTTGATAGGACGATGAGATGGAGTGGCAATGTGGTATTAGTAAGACATGGTCATATTGGCAGAAGGTGGACTTGAGTCTGGCCAATAGACCAATGGTGGACTTGGTAGCCTATATAGTATGATTCATGCAATGCTCAATGGTGGTGAAAAGTGACACCTAGAAGAATGAGATTCATTGGATTTCCACATCATTGTTGTGGAAATCGATCCCATTAGTTGACTTGGTGAGCTACTGATAATGATGAACAATCTAATTTGTAATCAACTCCAGAAACTTTGACTTGAGCACGGGAATGGGCATGGCCAACCTGATGGAATAAAATAGTATGTAGTGATAGCAATAAGGATATTGTAGAGAAGAGAAGGTGGCCAAGTAGCTAGCCACAATAAGTAGCAGTAGTAGAGAAGCCAACAAGAACAAGGAATTTCCCTATAGATGTAATTTATAAGTGTAATTTGTTACAAATGAATAAAAGAATATTTTTGACCAGCTTTGTGTCAATCTGTATGTTGTGAGGTCTGTGTTTTGGTTGCATGATTGGATAGCCCGACAAGGCCCTCCAATCTCGACTACACCAAGTGGTATCAGAGCAAGAGATTGCTGGCATCGAAGTAAATTTGTGAAAGAAGCTTTAGTTGTCTTAGAAACCCTAGAGAGAGTTTTTTGTAGAAGATGATTATGTAACTACAGGGGATTTGGGTCCTAGAAGAAGAGATTGTTGTAGGTAAAAGGAGACCTATAACTATAGAGGACTTGAACCCTAGAGATATTTGTTGCAAGAGGTATTTGTGACTAAAAAGGGTAGAGGAGGCACATAATCTTGGAGTGAAGTGTGAATTTGTTATAGGAAGGACTTGTGACTACAGAGGGTGGATGTTGGCCTTGTCATTGCACCAAAAGGTCAACCTATCAATGCCCAATACAAGTGTTAGTTAAGATCCATAGGAGATAGTTAGACCATGTCACAAACCCAAGCATTGTGCTGCAAGGAAGACCAAGGGACACACCATCTTACAACAACCCCCCAGCACAAGCGAGGGGTTTGAACCTATGACCAACTTTGATACCAATTGTTGGAATTGTCATTACACCAGAAGGTTGAACTATCAATGCCTAAACAAGCGTCAGTTAAGATCCAAAGGAGGCAGTTAGACCATGTCACAAACCCAAGTGTTGTGCTACAATGAAGATGAAGGGACACAACATCATGCAATAATGGATACCATAATCAAGAAGAGAGAAAATGTTGCAAGATCAACTTGTAACTATAGAACTTGTGAGTTCTTGAAGATGTCTTTGGGTAAGAGGACAAGAAGGGTCATGAGGAGACCAGTGATAATCCCATTCTAGGAAGAATATTGGGAGAAGATGAGAAAAAATAATCTCATTAAATAATTGAGAAACATAGAAGAATGACTGGATGCCCTTGAAGAGGGGTTCAAAAAGAAAGATGTGAATGAAGTGCGGCAAGGTGCACTAGAAGAGGAAATAAGAAAAGAAGAGAAAGTTTCTAGAGAGGAGGAATCCATGGATAAAATTTGGTCTCTTGATTTATTTTTTAATGATTCATTGGATGTAGTGAATGCAGGTATGTAGAATAGGGAGATTTGTAGAGGCCCTATGTTTGATAAATGGCTAGATGAGGAAGATTTAGTGTTTCTAGAAGAGATTGTGAAAATAGAGGCAATGTTCAATTTGCAGAGGGTTGCACCATAAGTGGAGGTTGTCAAAAGTATAGAGGATGTGCTTGTGGGTGCAACTATAAAAGAAAAAGAGAGAGATGAAAAGGAGCATAAAATAGACTTCGGGAGCCCTATGTTCAATGAAGAAGTTGGAAAGGATGATCTCTAGCTAAAAGAGAAGATGAGAAGAATAAAAAGATTCTTGGAAGAAGTAGCTAGTAATGAAGAAAATTTGATGTTGTATGATGGTCCGATGTTTGATGAGGATAAAGAGTTGCTTGAGGAGACACACAAGATTGAATGATTGTTCATTATAGAAAAGGAATCATGTCTTGTTGAAGCCATGAAAATGGAGGATAGGACAAAATTTTCAGCAATAGAGAGTCCTTTGGAGGAAATGTTGATCAAGGTAGAAGATTGTGAGGAAGAATGGTGGGGATCTAAAGTTCATAAAGAGATCTAAAGAAGCTATTCCCAGAAGGAGAGAAGTCGACAAGTGCAAATAGTGAAACTGCAAAAGCAATAGTTGAGAAGACTGAACAATTGGAAGGTATAGAAGAAGTCAGAATTGAAGGATGCATGTGCAAGAGCACATGAAATTTAATCACCTAGGAAGTCTAATGTAGGAGCATTGCACTCCTCCCCCTCCTTAGATGATGTTGTTCCATCATTGGAAAAATTGTAGATTATTGGCAAGAGATTGTTACCCATTCTAGCAATGGAACGATGGGTTGGTGGATTGAAGTTCATTGATGTAAGACCTATTTCCATTGACCAGACATTATATTAGGCTCCAGTGGTGCACCGATAGTCTAATGGTATGATAGTCTGATAGTCTAATGGTCCAATAGAACCTATCACCTGATATTCCTTTGTTAGGTTAGTGATATCGACATCTAAGCCTATGTCTAAGGATATCAAAGCCGATAAAGGCATAAAGGGAACCATAATCTTCAATTCCCCGATGCCTCTGATATAACATACTTGTGTGATGCTTTGATGCTCTGATGGTTTTTTCAGCGGGACTTGGTGGTATCGGTGGGACTCAAACTTGAGTCTCCCCGATAATACAATAAGATGGAGTAGCAATGTAGTATTGGTAATACATGGTGATATTGGTGAAAGATGAACTTGAGTCTGGTCGATAGACTAATGGTGGAATTGGTAGCGTATGCAGTACGATTCACACAATGGTCAATAGCAGTGAAAAGTGACACTTGGTAGAATGAGATTCATTAGATTTCCACATCATTTTTGTGGAAATCAATCCCATTTGTTGACTTGGTGATCTACTGATAATGATGAACAATCTGATGTTTAGTCAACTCCAGAAACTTTGACTTTAGCACAAGAATGTGCATGGCTGACCCGATGGAATAAAATAGTATGTAGTGATAGTAATAAGGATAGTGTAGAGAAGAGAAGGTGGCTGAGTAGCTAGCAACAAGAAGTATCACTGGTAGAGAAGCCAATAGGAATAGGGAGTTACACTATAGATGTAATTTCTTAGTGTAATCTATTCCAAATGAATAAAATAATGCTTTTGACCAATTTTGTGTCAATCTATATGTTGTGAGGTCTGTGTTTTGGTTGCATGATTGAATAGCCTAACAAGGCCCTCCAATCTCGACTGTACCAACTTGGCAATAGATTCGTCATTTTGGAATATGTCTAAAACTGACGCTCATTGTTGGTCCCAGTCAATCAATTGAGGATATACAATTTTAAGTTCATGTCTTTCAATTGGTTGGTCTAATGATAGGGTAGTTATGGTATTAATGAAAGCATTTTTTTAATAGGTTGGTGATGTAAATGAAAGAGTCTTTAATGGAATCATCATCGTCAGATGTCCTAACCACAAAAGAGGAAGGACCTTCCTTACAAGAGGCATTTTCAATGTTAGAAGTAATATTGTCCAATGAACCATTTACTCGCCCTTGATTCTTCTTACACTTTTCTAGGATAAGAGGCTCTTTCATACCTTGCTCACGTATGTGAAGGCTAGCTTTTTCTATAAACCCCATGTTTTTGATAAGTTGAAAACCTTTATTGTTGTGATCAAAAGAAATAGGTTGCAGCTCTTGTACTTCTTTTTCTTTGTATATCCAAGTAGAAACATCATCTTCACCTATGACTTCCTTGTTCAAATATCACCATTTAGTGAAGACCACTAGTTTAAATTCAAAGGTAGTAGTATGAGCTTCCTTAATTTCTTGTGTTTTTCCATATGATCTTGGATATAGCAGAAGCTTTCCAATGCAAAGGGATTGTTTTAGATGATAATCCCCACAACCATTGTCTAGAACTTGGATCTTGAGATTAATTTTAGGTGGGTTTTCCGAGGATGATGGAGCAAGTGAAGATGAGGCTTGAGATGTTGGATCAACATAGGAAAATGAGCATAAGTAGATATCATTTCCAGGGACTTGGAAGATCTTTGCACAATTCTTTTCTAAGTTCGTGCAATTATGGAAGGGTTCTAAATTAGCATAAATGGTGACCAGGTAAAATTACAAACCTATGCCACACTTTGGGCCAATTGTATTGATTCTATCAAACCTGTTTCAACCGAAAGTGATTCAACCGAGTGGGTTTCAGCTGGAACCACATGGTGACAACATGGCACCTACATGGACTCATTGTTTCGATTGAAACCTACTTAGCTAAATCACTTCTAGCTGAAGGAATTGAATATAAAAGAAAAAAAAGAATAGCACAGGAATTTTGCATGTTCACCTGAAGTTCTTGCGGTCAGAGAGTGCTCACCCGAAGATCTCGCCTATAAAAGGGAAATCGAGCCAAGTTCATTTTAGTCATATTCATTTATTTGGTTAAGTAGGTGTTAGGTTTTTCTTTATTAGCAATTCCTTCAAGTTATAGCTTGTTATAGGATTCGGTTTGGTGTGGCCCTAAGATCTAGGGTTTTATATTTGGGTTTTTTAAATTTTTGTTCAATATTGGTCTGTATTTTGCTTCAAATGCACATGAATTTTTGTTAAGGCTGTATAATAAACTTTAAATAAGGGTTTTGTTATGTGAGAGTAATTTTTGTGAGAATTTTTCATGTTTTGTTAAGTAATAAGAGCTTCCATGGTCGATTTTAGCTGGATAGTTATTTTTGTGAGAATTTTACCCATGTCTATTGAAGTTGTCTCTATGTTGACCAATAAATCCATAAGTTCATTTCTTTATTGACCTTTCTTTAATGCATGTTGGTAAAAATCACAAGGTAATGGATCCCACAAAACACAGAAGCACCTTTTTGTAATTTTAGATTTCTATTGCAATTCACATATAAACTATCGAGCTTTAAATGTGATAAGTTGGTTTAATAAGTACACATTCACTAAAGAAAAAACCATGTTTACAAATTTTGTGTGAGTGTAGTTATAAACTCACCAAAGTGATGTAGTCAAGGTAGGAGGATCCAATTAAGGACAGTCCTGCCTTGCAACCTAAGTTACTAACTCCATGATCATAATAGATATGCAACAAAAATTAATAGCTAAACAATAGAAAGATAGAAGATATTCATGAACACCAAACACAAGATATATCTTGGGAAAACCCTAACAGGGAAAAACCCAGCCTTCAAAGTTCATTCCTCATTATATTATAATCTCAAAACACATTACACATGCCTCTCAGGCTTGACAGATTCTAGGTCACAGCCTAGGGATTACAACTAGCTTAAATGATAACAATCTTTATCAACTCCTTCGGCTCTACTCCACACTCCTGCTATGAGACCCTTTTGGATCAAAATACTTCATCACCGTGCTTCATACTTCACACTATTGATCACCTTACTGATCCTTTCCATTTCTCCCCTCTATAACAAATCCTCTCTTCTATTTATATCATCTGCAAATTATCTATCCCTTAACATGTCAACCTAAATACAATGGCTAGTAAGATAACATGTAGACTCAAATAGGTCAGCCTCAAACAATAAACAATTTATAGTGTAACCAACCAATGTTGGCCACAATAAAGAAAAGACCCAAAAAAACATCCTCAAACAAGAAACAACTTCAAAATTTATTCAAATATCCACAACACGCTACAAACACCCTATCGACCAAGAACAAGAAAACATGAACTCACAAAAGAAAATCACCAATCGTGAACATAATGATCAATATGGACCAACAAAACATGAGCTAGAAACATCCATGAGCATCAAAAATCATCATAGAAACATCCACAACAACTTAAATTACCAAAATAACATCATCTCCTTTTAGGTTCACCAACTAGAATCACTGAACAACTGTCAGAACACAAATATTCATAACTTGATCAAATCTTCATGTGGACCTTTGAAACATAACATGGAAACACTAGATATGCTTGAAAACAAACCCTTTAATCCATAGCCTCTAGCAATCAAATGCAATAATATGGTACTCTGCAACTTCACTGTCAACTTCCTTAATTGTTCTGAACACTTCCGGATGCCCTTGCATCACAAAGATTTACTCAAAAAAAAGTAAAGAAAAACTACTATATATCTAAAATTGCAGAGATATTTGGAATATCATAAGACAAAATTACAGATGCATTATTTTCCCAAAAAAAGTAGATGTAGTCATTTTGTACTTGTAATAGCTAGCTAAGGTTATGAACATGCCCGGTTTGAGTAGACTCAAAGAACCTAGAAGCCAATAAAAGTAATATAAATGAGATCTGTTCAAGTTGTCTGCAAACCAACAATGCTCCTAGTTTCTGTAAGTAGCCTTCTCAATGATCAAAATTAGGATACTACTCAGGAAACTCCCAACTCCTATAACACTCAAATAGACAGCAATACCCAAGCTTTTCACTATGTCTGGAATCTGATCATAAAATTATTCTTGTATTCCTACTACTATAAACACATCAGCTACCCCAAAAAGAAAATATTGTGGAAGTAGCCAAAAAATGCTTATTGGGATTGTTGTAGAGCCACGTCTATTAGTCCATTATCCTTTGCTTCCTTGACCCTTTTAATTTCTACCCCTATAGTGACAATCATTGAAATTGCAAAAATGAAAATATCATAATTGTTCATATCCACAACAATCATACAATGAGGTAAACATAAAATAGTTAAAGCTCCAAAAACAAAAAAATCTTATTAAACACAATAAGTCACAATTTAATACACTATGTCACAAAAGCAATAAACAAGAATATAATATGCATGAAAAGTACTTAGCTTTAGGTTTGATGTAAAATATTGTGAATTATTGTGTTTAATGATTGGTACTCTATCAAAGGACACATGTCAAACTAAAAATCTATCTTTTGTGCTCTAAGTCATTTCCATGATTGTGAAAATGAACTCCCATGGTATAAATTCAACACTATCCTCAAATTTGACCTATGTATGTGAATTCAACCTATTTGTCTCTATATTTCACATTTTCATTCATCTTGACATTTTAGACATATATCTAAAGATTTACAATGTTTACAAACAACTCTAGGCACTTACTAATTGAGAATTTTCTCCATATGTTAAGCCCCTTGATCTAAATCAATAGTTTGAACAAGATTGAAGCCAAAAAAATCATGCAATATTTTTAGGACATGTATGTTGATGGAATGTTGGTGTATGCTTTGATTATGATGATATAATATAGAACAAAACACTTTAATTGATTCGTAGATTCTAGATGCCCTAATAATGATTTTGGTTTTGTGCTTTTATACAATGCATAGCACACAAATAACATATTGTGAACTAAAATCAACAAGTAATGAGTAGTTGGGAAGGGATTACCTTAGTCCTAAGATTAAATTTGAATTAAAAATCTTAAGTTTCAATTTTGTGTTGTAGATTTGAACCAAATTCATCTTTGCACCCCAATATTTGACCCACATGATGGAAAGGGTAAAACATAAATTGAGCCTAGACTATTAGGATGTTAAATTGAGCCTATACTATTAGGATGTGTGAGGATATGAACAAGTTAGGTTCAATTTCTTTGCCGAATGTTATAAAAAAATATGTCACTTATATGGTATTCATTATTAGGGACAACTTGGTCAATCTAAGTCCAAAATGAAAGTGCAAAAGTGCAAGGTATACAATTTTCACTTTTACAATATTATAACAATGTTATAGAATTAATTAACTCTAGCGTGAATTTATAATATTGTTTTTTCTTATGTTTGGTTATTTTTAACAAATAATATTAAACCTTTGGAATGTATATGAGGGTGAGGAGTTGTTGGTTGGTTCCTTGTGTTTTTGCATATTGTAACCACTTCTCTACAACACTTTCTACTATTTGACAATATTGTTCCCTTTGAATCTATTGTTTGACAATGAAGAAGAAAACTCAAGAGAAGCTATATGCATGACTTGATCTATTTCATTCCAATATTGAAATCCATAGTATCCTTACACCTATCTAGATGGATCTTTCTAATGACTCATATTTTCTTGTCAATCATGTTTCTACTCCTGATGAAGGTCATCAACAAGAAATAGAAAACTCTTCATATCCCCAAAAGAAATCCATTGTTCCATACATCTCTAAATAAAACCTTATCATGTCACCTCTTTAAGTTTCCCTCATAAATCCTATCTCTAATGGAATTAAATTCTCTAGTGCTTTATGCTCTTCACAACACATTCACCCTTTCTAACATACAAAAATCTATCTATTGTAACTAATAGTAGAACATCAGTAGTTTATGAAACCCTTTTGTACACAAAATTGTGAGCATAAGAGAACAACTTAACCATATAACCTATGTTACTCAAAATCTATGAAAGAGTTAGAAATTAAACAAAAGATTTTGTGAACATTGATGAAAAACAATGAAATCTCACCAAAACCACCCTTGTTGCAAAAAGTGAAGCTAGTTATAGTAGAAATTTTGGTGTCTAAAATAATGTATTTTAGGATGTGGGCCTAGTAGAAATTATAGATATGACTTGAAACTCTAATTTTATGAATTATGAAATTATATAGAGTTGTAACTTGTCATCCTAAACCATATATAACCTATGCTACTCAAAATATATGAAAGACTTATAAATTAAGCAAAAGAGTTAGTAAACATTGATAAAAAAAATGAAAGTTCACCAACACCACCCTTGTTGCAAAAAGTGAAGCTAGTTATTGTAGAAATTCGGGTGTCTAAAACAATGTATTTTACAACTCTAATTTTATGCATTATGAAATTATAGAGTTGTAACTTGTCATCCTAAAATACATTGTGCTAGGCACCAAAATTTCTACTATAACTAGTTTCATTTATCCATTAACATAACTCTAGTAATTGAAGTTATTAAATTGGATTTAAGTGAATGGATTAGTGAAACTAGTTATAGTAGAAATTTTGGTGCCTACAATGTATCTTAGGATATGAATTACAACTAGATATAATTTCATTTAAATGCATGATTTTATGAATATATTTAAGTGGTGCATTTAAATGAAATTATAGTCATACTCTTACATTAAGTTGTAAGTCATATTCTAAAATACATTGTGATACATTGTGCTAGGCACCAAAATTTCTATAACTAGTTTCACTTATCTATTCACATAACTCCAATTAATACCCTTCCATGATTATTTCAATAAAGTATTTGATTGATCATTTATTGTATTCAATGTATACCATCATGAAGAATGACAAAAAGGGCAAAAACTTGGGTTCAAAATTTAAATTTATAAATTCACTCTTTGACCTATCAGCGTTTGAACATAGTCAATTCACTTGAACATGCAAAATGCCAATCAAATATAGAAGACTATTAAATAACAATTTCTGGAAATAATTTGGAAGGGTAATAATTGGCCTTTTTGGATGCCTCACACTAAGAGAATGTTTAACAGGTCATGCTTGGTGATGGTGTACATTCAATACAATAATTGATCAATCAAATACTTTATTGAAATAATCTTGGAAGGGTGGTGATTGGAATTTATGTGAATGGATAAGTGAAACTAGTTATACAAGAATTTTGGTGCCTAGCACAATGTATTTTAGGATATGACTTACAACTAGATATAATTTTATTTAAATGCATGATTTTATGAGTATATTAAAGTGGTACATTTAAATGAAATTATAGTCATACTCTTACATTAAGTTGTAAGCCATATCCTAAAATACATTGTGCTATGCACAAAAATTTCTACTATAACTATTTTCACTTATCTACTCACATAACTCCAATTAATACACCCTTTCTAGATTATTTCAATAAATTATTTGATTGTCATTTACTGTATTCAATGTATACCATCATTGAGAATGGCGAAAAGGGCCAATTATTACCCTTCCAAATCATTTTAATAAACTTTTATTTAATATTCTTTTATATTTGATTGTTCATTTAATGTATTGAATGTAGGAAAACTTGGGTTCAAAATTTATTTGTAGACTCACTCTTTGACATATCAACCTTTGAATGTAGTCAATTCATTGAACATGCAAAATGCCAATAAAATATAGAAGAATATTAAATAAAAATTTATTGAAATAATTTGGAAAGGTTATAATGGCCTTTATGGATGCCTCACACCAAGTGAATGTTTAATAGGCCATGATTGGTGATGGTGTACATTCAATACAATAATCAATCAATCAAATAATTTATTGAAATAATCTTGGAAGGGTAGTAATTGGAGTTTATGTGAATGGATAAGTGAAACTAGTTGTAATAGAATTTTGGTGCCTAACACAATGTATTTTAGGATATGACTTACAACTTAATGTAAGAGTATGAATATAATTTAATTTAAATGAACACCACTTAAATATATTCATAAATTCATGCATTTAAATGAAATTATATCTAGTTGTAATTCATATTCTAAAATACATTGTAGGCACCAAAATTTCTACTATATAACTAGTTTCACTTATCCTTCCACATAACTACAATTACTACCCTTAGTAATTGGAGTTAAATGTGAATATATAAGTGAAACTAGTTATAGTACATAAATTTTGGTGCCTAGCAGAATGTATTTTAGGATATGACTTACACCTTAATGTAAGAAAGTATGACTATAATTTCATTTAAATGCACCACCTAAATATATTTATAAAATCATGCATTTAAATGAAATTATAGAGTTGTTTAAGTCATATCCTAAAATACATTGTAGGCACAAAAATTTCCACTATAACTAGTTTCTCTTATCGATTCACATAACTCCAATTAATATCCTTCCAAGATTATTTCAATAAAGTATTTGATTGATCATTTATTGTATTGAATGTACAGTGCCATCACCAAGAATGGTATTATACATTCACTTAGTGAGGCATCCAAAAAGGCCTAGATGTGTGTAATGACAAAAGCATAAACACTTAAGACATCAATCATAATAGAATATCCCCTTCTCTAACATGAAGTAGAATTGCACCACACATAATTATAGTGTAGAATTGCTTATGGTTGATTGTAATTTGTAAGTATCCTAAAATACAATATGTCCCTAAATATAAGTTATGCATGATTATATCCTTATCCCTACATATATAGATACATTATACTTAATCATACACTATTTTATCATACACTCTTATCCTATATTATACACACTTGTATGATTGTTATTTGGAATTTAGATATACCTTACAATTTTAAATGATACTACTTGAGATTCTTTGTTTAAGACATTAAATTTCCTAAGAAGTTAGTCAAATTTAATCCTCATGTCCATAATTCTTAAAGCATTCAAGATTTATTTATTTATATGCTTACATGTTACTTTTACATGTGAATGTTTCATTAGGATATTTTAGTACCACTTTTTTTATAGGAAAAAATCTATAATCCTACTTTCTCCCTTTCTCCCTCTTTTTCATAGATAGTTGAATGAACTTAAAATTGTTCTTATTTTTACTTCATGATCTTCAAGCCACTCATTGCTAATATTTCCTATTTTTTATAATTTCCTATGGAACATCTTATGAGAAAAAGGGTTATTGCATATTTTAATAAATTAGAGAAATAATAAGTACATATTTGTAATTTTTTTGTTTTAATTAAATTTGTAGATCTTTGTATTTATATAGATATGGCTAATGATCAAGGATCACATCATTCCACTCAGTATCAATAGCAAGCTGAGTCTAGGTCTAATTTATATAATGATAGCATTAGGAGATTAAAGAATGCTTTGAGATGTTTGGACCAAACAATAATTTAACTCCCCTAATCTCCCTAATAGAGATAGATTAGTTAGCACTCAACATGAGATCCACCATATGATTCACATGATTTGATCTTATAATCCTTATGATGAGGTCAGCACTAAGGAATTTTATAGGTCCCTTGCTAGCAATGTTATTGGCACAAAGAAAATTGATTCTATTACTAGTAGAGTTTCAACACATAATGTGCACAACATGTTCCCTCATTATATGGGATAAAACAAAGTTAGAGGATATGTTGTTACTAGATGTACAGATGATCTTGTTGTTTTGTTTATATATCCTAGATGGTTGGCAACCCATCACAAATGGACTCATAATGATGAGTTACCACTTTATTTTTGCAAACAACTATATGTTGAGTTTCATTTAGGGTTAGCAATGGACTAAACATCTATTCCTTCACATGCTAGATAGGGAAAAGGGAGGTTCACTAACAAACCTCAATTTAGACATGCAGATTTTCCACCGCCTATCAACAAGAGGGAATTAGTTGGTCCAAAAATTTTGGTTCTTCCAAAACATTTGGAACTAGCAGTAGCAGGAGGTGTAGCAACAACACCTACCCGATCTAACCTTTTTGATAGTATTATCGTAATTGCTACTCAGGTCAATCAGATGTCATCTAATCATGTAGGCAGATACTTATTACATCCGCAGATTAGCCTTCCTTCCACTGAGGCTACATCTTCCAATTATGATACCTACATTTGTGCAGAGCTACCATCACCGTCAAATGTGGCCCAGATGAGTGAAGCCACTATATGTAATGTTGCTTCAGTTTCCATTGCTAATTTACTATCATCATACCAGTTTATCAGTGATGAGTATGGGATTCCTTTAGATCGTGTAGCAGCTCATATTAGATGACATTTTGGTAGACAGTCGGGTCAGGGTGAGGCAACTTCACAAGATGATCAACATATTCCAGACCAGCCTATAGTCCTTAAAGTTATTGCACACGTTGTACATGGCACATACAACTCACTTCTCTTTGGCACTAGTCCTCTACTTGATACAGGTGCTCCTAATTTGACTATGCATTCTCATGACATTAGTGACATTGGTAGAGTGCTCTAGGGTGAGACACATGTACTTTCAAACAATCAGATATATTTTGTGTTCTAAAAATTCACATACATATATAAAATAAAATTGACTTTAAAGTAGTTCTCACTCTTCATTGAAATCTTGCATTTTTAAATTTCTAGCAAAACGAGGGTTTGCCATGCTTTGGAGATTTGGAGCATGCAAATGATCCTATTCATGGTACATTTGAGATATATTTATAATATTTAAAGTACTTGATTCATTCAAACATTGAAAGTACAAAACTTTAAGATGACTTTATATTTACACATGTGTACATTAAATTAAATAATGTACTTTCTTGTGCAGGGAGACAGATCGAGACATGGATTGAGAAAAAAATTGAGAAAGGCATTGGGCCACGAATCCAGAGAATTAGGACATGGATCTAGACAAGGATCAGGAGAGAGATTGATCCACAGTCATATTAGGCATCCTCCATTTTGATTTATTTTACATGCAAATACATGATTCGTTATACATTTTATATAGTGATTTGTCACATTATGGTTCTTAGATGATGATCTTCACATTATATACATTTTACATTATGGTTTCACATTATGGTTCATCTTATTATGGAAATAGAAATTCTTGAAGATAATTAGGGTTTTGTGTTGGGAAACTTTAATATTAGATTGCTCAATTTTAATCTATAAAAAAATTGAATTAATTTAATGATTTTTGGTTCAATAAGGTAGCTGGGAATGGCAGGTTGAATATGTTCTAAATCTAATTTACCAACTATGTTCTAAAGAGTTTGGACAACTATTTACACATCAATTATTTAACATTTAAACAGTAAACATAATATTAATATTAAAAAACCCTAAAATAATCATATTTTTATTTAATTTTCATGTTGCATTAAAAATTAAGAATAGGTAACTTCCACATTCACTATAAATTCACTCAAAGTTATTGTGTCATCTTGCTTGAAAATTTTTGAACCCATTTCAATGCTTCAAAATTATAGTTCATCACTTATTAAAAAGATTTTAGAATTTAATAATCTATAATATTTAGAGATATTGATTTGGGTGCGTCTTTTCATATGAATTCACATAGGAAGTGTTACATAAATTATATATATAATATTATGGTGGAGAGGTCTAATTAGGTGAAAAAAATTATCATAAGATCATTGTTAATGGTAATATAACACTAATTTTTAGCGATGGCACAATGAAGACACTATTTGATGTGTCACACGTTCATGGTTTAGCCAAAAATCATATTTAAGATTTTAAGATGGATGATAACATTGTGCATATTATTTATGATAAGATCATTTTTAAAATTTGTTCAAGGGACATTTGGTTTTAGAAAAGGG
>VDFB02360918.1:0-42198 GCA_007258455.2 Sequoia sempervirens
ATCTTCATCGGATATAGTTATGGTGTGAAAGGATACATTGGGATCCTATTGTACAAAATGTAATACATAGTAGAAGTGTTATTTTTAGAGAAACTAAGCCTTCTTCTATTACATTGTAGCTAGAACAAATTAAATAAGAAGATGTGATTCAATTTCCTTCTACACCTGAGAAAGTTGAATTGAGGCCCATGGATATACAAGAAATTGAGAGCTCATCTAGCTCTGAATCTTCAAAACAGGAGGAAGAACCTCCAACTCAGCTTGTTCATAGGTTTATAAGGCATCGACAACCACCTGAAAGGTATTCACTTGATGATTAGAGATGTATTTTTGCTTTGAATACTCACATGGATGAACCCAAATCAGTAGAAGAGGCATTAGGTATGAATGATGCGAAATCCTAGAAGATTGTTATGGGTGAAGAAATGGCAGCTTTGAAAAGAAATGATACATAGGATCTTGTGCCATTTCCTAAAGGACGAAAACTTATTGGTTGCAAATGGGTGTTCAAGAAAAATATTGATTCAGATGGAGGTATTGAGAAGTACAAAGTGAGGTTGGTTACAAACGGTTACTCTCAAGTTGAGAGTATTGATTATGGTGAGATATTTTCTCTTGTTGCGAAGATGGCATCCATTAGATTGTTGCTTTTTATTGTTGTTGCTTATTATTTAGAGGTTGAGCAAATGGATGTGAAATTTTTTTTTCCTTCATCGTTACTTGGAGGAGGATATTTATATGTGTAGACATCCAAATTTGACCACTCTCATATGGTCAATTTTGTCCTCTTTATTCGTCTACTTTATCAATATTAATTAAGTTACTTATTTAATTAATATTTTCTGTTTCCCTAAGGTTCCTAAAGTACTTCCATCATTTTCTCTAAATTAAATAAATACATCAATTTATTTAATTGGGTCATTTAGCCTTTTGGAATTTAAATCAATTTTAAATTCCTCTTTTTCTTTCTCCTTGTCACATCCTCCATAACCTTCTTCTAATTTGGATTAGTCTAATTAATCCATGATTAGGATGTACACACCTTTAATCAAGATTAATGTCACATCCCCCACATCTCCCAACTTGCATATAATCTTCCATTAATCTTCTTAATCACCTATTTGCACAACATTAATCTAATCCCTTTGCTACATTTAGCATATCTTTTTGGTCAACCTTCACAATTTCCACATTTAGCCTAGACCCTCTTCTCCATGTGAATTAAAAATTCATATTTATCCCTCCAAGACTCATTTTTCCATGCAAGTTAGGAGTTCTAGAACTCCTCACTTGTCACATCACTTACATGTGGACAAGTACTTACCTTTTTTAGAACCTTGTTTTATCCTCAAGATACTCTCAATCATATGAATTTAAAATTCACATTTATCTCCCCAACCACTTCTCTCTTCCCCATGGAGATTTTTTAGAAATACTAAAATTTCTCATATGTCATTTTCCTCCCATATGGGAAACAAGAAATTCCTTTTTAAAGAAATTTTCTCCCAGTCCTAAGGTACTTGGAAGTACCTCCACCTCACATGTCCCTTTTCCAACTCATTTGTCATTGTGACACTTCATCCTCCACATGTTAAGATGTGAGGGCTTGTGATTCCTCAACTCACCACAACCCTTCATCTTGCTCATGCTGGAAAAATCTCAACTATTCAATTCTCTAGAGAAATCTCCCTTCAAATAGAATATTTTCTTTCAATTCTCTCATTAAGCATTCATCACATTCAAACATTCAAGCTCTAGCTCTCACACTTGCATTCTTGCATTCACAAACCTTCATTGTTGCATGTTTTGAAGCTTTTATCTCTTACACTTGCATTCATCCATCCAACTACCTACATAGCTCATTGCATTCATCATCTCACCTAGATCCTTTTGCATCCATTTTTACCATTTTGCTATCAAGGAGCACACATAATATCAACCATCAAAGGGCCAACCAAGGAGCAACTCTTATAAGGTATAATTTTTTTTCCTTATCTTTATTTTGTTTGAGTTTAACGTAGCCCTATCTTGAGGTGTTTTAGTGTTGTTTTCCTTCTTTTGCATTCTGTTTTGCATCACTTAAGATAGCTAAATAGCATTGTATCACATTTCTGGCATGCCTGGTGGGACCCACTGATGGGTCTTTTTGCCTCTACGTTTGTTGTTTTTGATATTTTGCAGGTTCAGGTTACATAGGGGCGAACCTGCCCTAGGATAGGCGAACCTGCCCCAAGACAAGTGACCCCGACCTAAATAGAGGTGACCCCACCTTACAGAGTTTCCCATCTGAGAGACAACAGAAAAATTTACTCATTTTTTTTGTATAGGGGCGAACCTGCCCTGCATAGGGGCGAACTTGCCCTTAACAGGGCCAAACTTGCCCTAACAATGGCGAACCTAACCCAAACAGAGGCATCTGCGAAGTAAAACAGAGCTATAAAAGTCATTTCCAGATTATGTTTTCTATTTTTTTAGTTGATATTGACCCCCTAACTTGTCCTATTGGTGATTGTACTAGATTTTACTAATATTTTGTGCAACTGTCTCATGCTTGTTGAAGATTGGAGGATAAACTACTAACACTTTTCTTGCAGAATGATCGATTTTGGCATTGTTTATTTAGTTTGTTTATCATTTTTGTTTATTAATCTAGGCACATAGTTTTAAGTAGGGGAGTCAAATATATTGTATGTCGTGCTTGTAAAGTAAGCTATTGATGTATCCAATCCCCTTGCACCATTTGGCGATCCTGGGTGATGAGAAATTGTAGCTTACTTTGTCCTTTGTGTTTCCCAAAGGGCACTATATCGTTTAAAGCTTTCCCCTTGCACTTCGTGTGAGCCTCGCGAGTAGGAGAAAATGGTTAATGTTCTCTTTTTAGTGGGACTTGCTTGGGGATTTCATCACCCCAAGGGATGATCCCAACCACGCGTACTGGCGGAGTATACAAAGGAGGGAGAGCCAAAGTTGTACCCCAATCTAGTCATGTCGTGTTTGGCGGAGCGTCAAAGCTAGGGTGATACCTAGATAGACGTGAAGAGTTGGTCTAAGTCTTCAGTATCTCATCAAGGTTCCCGACTCACACTTGTGATGAGCTGGTGTTCATGGTTGTACCTCATGTACCGAGCATATATCGAGGACTCCCTAGTTGCATTATTCATCCTAGTTAGAGGACTATGTTGGCCATACCCTTCATACTAATCTTAGGATTGTGTTGTTTGAACTGTCTTTTTTGTGCAAAACCAGTGAATTTTTGTTGGGTCAAGTCAGCCTTATCTTTTGCTTGTTTGTTGTGTTTTCAGTCATTTTCCATAGCCATTTTCACCTAAGTCAAGTTCAAGTTTGTTGACAGAGGTGACCTTGCCCTATATAGGGGCGAACCTTCCCTTTGTCTCAGTCATTTCTCAGCCTGTTTTTGTCAGAATTGTCTATCTTTTCACCAAACAAGGGCAAACCTACCCTAAATAGGGGCGAACTTGCCTTAAGTTGGGCGAACCTGCCCCAAGTTGGGCGACCCTTCCCCAAGTCAGATGAATTTTCACCTTGAACAGCCAGTTTTTCATCCATTCAATCATTTCGAGTACCCGTTTACACGTTCCAAGAATCTGTTTCCCTATTTTGAACGCCCATTTTCCCATTCTAAGCATCTACTTCCCATTTCGAGCCTCCGTTTCCCCATTTTGAACGTTCGTTTACCCATTCTGACCATTCGTTTACTTGTTTCGAGTACCCATTTACCCGTTTCGAGCATCCATTTCCCCGTTCCAAACATCCGTTTGCCTGTTCCGAGCCTCTGTTTCCTCGTTCTGAGCATCCATTTGCCCGTTTTGATAGTCTGTTTGATCCTCCTTTCCCATTTAGACAAGTCTAAAAGTTAACTTGGGTGACCCTGACCTGAACTTGGGGGAACCTGACCTCCAGTTGGACGAACTTGACCTATAGATAGGCAAACCTAACCTCCAATTGGGCAAACCTGACCTCCAAATAAGCAAACTTGACCTCCAATTAGGCGAACCTGACCTCCAGATAGGTGAACCTAACCTCTAGTTGGGCGAACCTGACCTCTAGTTGGGAGAACCTGACCTCGAGATAGGCGAACCTGACCTCTAGTTGGGTGAACTTGACCTCCAGATAGGCAAACCTGACCTCTAGTTAGGCGAACCTAACCTCTAGATAGGCGAACTTGACCTCTAATTGGGTGAACCTGACCTCTAGTTGGGTGAACTTGACCTCCAGTTGGGTGACCTTGCCCCCTAGTTGGGCGATCCTCCACCTTGGTTAGACCAGTATGATCTTTATCCAGTCATTCTACATCTTCTGTAATTTGCATCTACATCATCTGAATCATATAGGTACATTATAAAGCATCTCTAGGTCGCATATCCATCATCGTTTTCTTAATCCAAATTCTCTGAACTTCGTTTGGAGTCATTATCCAAATTGACCCAGGTGTTTGAAATCGATCGTCATCCCACAACGTCTGCTTAGGATTGCCATCCATCTTGAGTTATTTATCAGCATTCAACCCTATCAATCCACTTCCATCTCAAGTTGGATTTGGTGCCGCAATCATCTACCTATCCTTAATCTAATCAATCAACACCTTAAGTCACCTAGGGTGATCTCTGAACCTAGTTTAGAATCTCTTTCATCGTCTAATCTTATCCAATCATCCAAAATTATCAATTGTTTTATCAATTAATCTTATCCAATCGTCCAATCTATCAATTCAATCCAATCTCATCCTTATCAAATCATCCAATCAGCTGATCCACTATCCAACCAAATCAATCCTTCAATCATCATTTAGGAATTGTATCCTAGAGTTTAACCGCATCTTAGTCACATGGTGGTTTTGCATTTTCATGCCCGTTTAGACTCGATCACAAGCCAAGAAACAAATGGAAGAATAGTAAGGCCAAGGTTCCCAGCTAAACATCCCACAAGATCCTAACAACATTGCAAATACCACACAAGATCCCAACAATGGTGCAAATATCCCTCAAGATCCCCATAACGGTGCATCATCACAATCCAATCGTCTCAAACACCTACCACGAGGCGAAAACATGGTCAGTGCTTTGAGAAGTTACTATTGATGAATACCTAAGCAATCCTACCAATTTTCAGATGACAGATCGCCTCCTCAATGAGTGTGGGGATAAGATTCTTGCTACTCTGATCATGAAAGGGGTCAAACCACCACAGAGCTTTAGTATAGCCAGCCTCACTACTGACTCTTCCACGGACCTCAAGATCCTTAAACCCTGGGTGTTCCAGGAATTAGTATCAATTCTAGAGAGGTTCACCCTATGAAATTGACTGTCTAATCTGAGTTCAAAATGTCCATGTTCACGGAGTCACACCCATCCTCGCCTCCCTTATATTTTGCTCATGGCACCACAGATCTGACGTCATATGCCTATGGCATGCCACAAAATATTGTGCCTGCTCCACCACTTCCACCTCAACATCCTGGTCAACCACTCATCAATACTAGGGGCACTCCACTTCTTGCATTGATGCCACCTCAGGGATCACGCGCGGTGTCTACCTCAGGGTGGCTGTCCTTTGCGGCCTCCTGGCTAAGTCCTCATCAAAGCCCAGCATGTGAGTGGAATACCGCAACGCACCACTATCCTTATGACATCATACAAGCACCATTATTGCTACTGTTTCATCTCATTGCCCAATTGTCAGGCCCCACGGCGGGAGATGTCGCTGTCCCGGCGATAAAGGCGTCCAGAACCATAATATGACAGTTCCTCGGCACGTTGCGGTTCCTGCGACCTCACGTGGGTCTGACCTGGGCTACATCCTGGCCGCTGCGACCACCCACATAATGCTTCTCCAACAGTCCCACAACAGCATCCATCTGCCACTTTGCCAGTTGGCCCCTGGCGGTAGCAATGCATCATGCAGACCCGCCGACCACGGTAAGTCCTCTCCATGATGCCATGTTTTAGTCTAATGCATACGCCGGCTTGTGTTGTTCGTCAGTCCCTGATTGAAACAATTCGTAGTAGTTCAAGACCACAGCGAGTTAACGGCCTTTATGCACCAATCCTCTGATGGCCTGGGCCCTTGCCAGAAACAATGGTCTAATCCACGAGAACCTCGACCCGTCAACGCGGCGACTGACGATTCACGGTTACTAGTCCAATCCATACTACGCTCAGCAACAACCTTCATACCAAAAAGGTGCTTCATCCACATCCTATATGCAGCAACAACCACCTTATCAACAAGGTCCTCAATCCACCTCTTACTATCAGCAACCATTGCCTTCCAGCAAGGGGCTTCGACGTCATCGTACTATCAAACTAATACGTAATACCAGCATGGCACTCCATCTACTTCACCATCAACAACATCCACCATACCAACAAGTGGCTTCAACCTCTTACCATCAAAATTCTTCATCCTCCTATCCACCTTATGTCAATCCTCAATCCACTTATGCCAATCAGTACCAACAAGTGCCTCCATATACACCTTAGCCCGCTTATGATTCGGCTGCTTTAGCACCATCCCCATCATATCAACAATATCCTCTATACAATCAGCCTAGTTCATCCAATCTGACTCCCATAGCGCCTATCAATCAAGATCTAGAAGAATTCAAAGCTATGTTAAAGGACTTACAGGCTGGGACCGACAAACAATCATTCAAGTTTGAGGACATTTGTCCCTACCTGTTTGATCCCTTTTTTTCATTAGTTCCTTTCCCAAAGCATTTCAAAATGCCAAAATTTGATAAATACAAAGGAACCAAAGATCCCAAGGCTCACTTTCAAGAGTTCTACGCCCACTGTCAAGAAGCCATGCATAATGACAATTACCTCATGCGATTGTTCCCTAGGAGTTTACAAGGAATAGCTCTTGATTAGTTTATGGGTCTTAAGAAAGGGTCTATCAAGTCCTTTGCACAACTTTTAGAAGAGTATGTCTCCCACTTCTCCTTCAATCTGGAGAAGGATATCGATACACTAGACCTCCTAAAGGAAAAACCTTTGCAACCTATCTTCAAAGATGGTAAGCCCTAGCCAGTCGCATGAAATCCTCGTTATAGGAAAAGGACATGGTCACCTTGTTCATTGAAAACTCCCATCTAGACATGGCCCACAACTTCAGACTCCATTATGTCACGACCTTTGCTGAAATCGTGGAAAAGGGTCCTATTCTTGAGAGAGCCCCCTCAATGCCAAAGGGCTAGTCAAAATTTTTAACTCTGATAGAGAAAAATCGTCTAGAGATAAGCCCCGTTATTGGAACAAAAATAAAAATGTTGTCAATGATGGTGTCACTGACACTAAACACATTCAAGTAGCCAATGCTTCCCATAAGCAACAATATCCTTCTCCTCAACAGCCAATGCCTAATGCCATATTAGTACCTCAAGGGGCACCCCGTCCATCCCAACAATCCAATCAAAACAATCAGGAGGGTAACAAGTGTCAATTCACTCCATTAGGAGAACCCCTAAGTGTCCTCTTTAATAGTCTTCTACAAGCTAATTACCCAATCACATATCTAGTGACCAAGCCACTCGACGAATCCAAGCCCAAACCAAATTAGCTCAAAGAAAATGAATATTGTGAGTTCCACAAGATTGAAGGGCATACATTGAATAAGTGTCAAGGTCTGAAAACATACATCCGGGATCTTATAGATCAAGGTGACATACATGTGGATGCCAACACGACACCCTTGTCCAATGCTCAATTGCAAATATATCAAAATGCCTTCCCTAAACATAACCAAGGGCCTAATACGTCAAATTCAAATACAGGGCCTAGCAATAGTAATGATTAGAATAACAACATCAACAACATCAATTATAAAAATGTGCCATTCAATTACCAAAGTATCGTCATGCATATTGAACAAGTGGAACCACGTGTATCTATGATACATGTAAAGGGAAAGGATCCACAATGCGTTGTCACCACCCGTCAAACCCGCATCACGGTCTCTGGAGCCTCCGCATCCATCCAACCCCAACCTGTGAGTTCTCAATAAAACATTCTTGACCATCTGGGAAAGACTTCGACACAGATATCCATTCTGGACTTGCTTAAGTATTCTCCCGCACACCAAGAAATCCTAAATAAGGCCTTATAGGACACCCAAGTTCCTAATGATATAGACCCTACACAATTTCAAGCATTGGTAGGGCACCTCTCTGCAACCTATCAACTAGGTTTTAGCCAAAATGACATGCCCTGCATTAACTAATCATAACCGTCCCCTCCATCTAGAGGTCCTGGTAAACCGTCACAAAATAAAAAGGGTCTTGGTAGATAATGGTTTTCCCTAAACCTTTGTAGATTGAAATTCATAAAACAGGTAGGATACACCCATGCTAATTTAAATAATCAGGTCATCACAATCAAGGCGTATGATAATGCGGAGCGTGATTCTGAAGGAACCATATGTCTTCCAATCCAGGTTGGTCCAGTTATGCAATACACTACTTGGCATGTCCTTGATCTGGAACTACCCTATAACCTCCTCCTCAGTCGTCCATGGATTTACGCCATGGAAGTCATTCCATCCACATACCATCAATGTCTAAAATTCCCATTCAATGGGGTAGAAGTTACCATACACGCAGATCCCCAACCATTTGAATGTTGTCGCGCATTAGAAGCTTCTTTTCCTCATTCCCATTATTATCCCAGAGTGGAAATGGAACCACCACAGATGTCATCATCCCAATCATCTACCATTGCATTAGCCACCACTTCACGCACTCCATCATCCACATCTGATCTCACCCTTACTAAAGTCTAGATCATTGATAAGGGATGTGGTGAATATGAGATGCGCACAGCTTTGAATGTGGCAACTATGCCACCCTCACCACACACATATGGACAACCTTTGCAGTCTACACTGAAACCATAAGACAAGACTATCGCTTTGAGCTCCAAGAACGTGGGAACCAGTACTTATCGCTCTCCTGGGTTAAGACAAGATGCACTAGAAGATGACATAAGCCAATGGGTCTAATGTGAGGAACTTGATCCCTCCCCTCCTTTGAGAGAATATTTCTAGGAGAACTATCCTTGGCCCTCTAAGTTTGTGGAAAAGTACAATTATCAGGGGGAGGCCTTAGTGTCGAAGAGCAAGGAAGGAAACACCATATTGAGGCTACAATGAGACCAAGATACTCAGGCTTGGGTCATGACACAAAACAAAAGGGACCCATAACATCATCTAGAGCCTCTAACAATGTTAGTGAGAGCAAAAATCTCCTTGAGGACATACCAAAGGAGGAATCCATCATACACGCATACGATGATGTAGATCACACTGACCTCTCTTCCATGTTTGACTGCTTAAACATCTGCACCATTAGCCTATCCCCTAAATATCCTAAACTTATAGACTGGGACCTACATGGTAACGCCCCCATCGACACCTTTCCCACAATGGATCAGTACGTACATCTTATGGGATTGGGGGAATATGAACACCCTAACCACAAAAGTAAAAAGAAACAAAATAAAAAAGGGTCATCTAGCGAAAACCTCCCCGAGGTGCTTCTTGACCTACAAAAAGTAAAAACAAAGGGTGTATTTGATAAAGAAAACCTCGATGAGGCGCTAGAAGATGGGGATGTTCATCTTCCCCTTGTAGGAACTCAACTCTCTGAACGATCATCTATTCTGATAGAGGAAACACAAGAAATAAATTTGGGAACTGAAGAGGATCCCAAAATTACATATGTAGCCAAAGCATTATCAGAGGAAGAACATTCTACCATCGCCAAGCTTCTCAAGAAGGCATCATCAATTTTGCATGGACATATTCAAACATTCCAGGCCTTGATCTCTCCTTAGTAGTACATCACCTGGATGTACATCCTAATGCCAAACCTATCAAGCAAAAGCTTCAGAAAATGCACCCCCAAGTGGCTCTACTAGTTAAGAAAGAATTGGAGAAGCTATTGGACATTGGATTCATAAGACCCATTGACTATTTAGAATGGATCTCAAATGTAGTGCCCATAGCCAAACCAAACAGTGCTATCGGAGTGCGTAAAGACTTTTGTGATCTCAATAAGGCTTGTCCCAAAGATGATTTTCCTTTTCCAAACATAGACATGTTGGTTGGCCTCACCACGGGACATGAGATGCTTTCCCTCATGGATGGCTTCTCTGGATATAATCAGATTAGAATCGTGCCTGAAGACCAACATAAAATAGCCTTCACTACACCATGGGGCATGTTTTGCTATAATGTCATGCCTTTCGGTCTCAAAAATGCGGGGGCAACCTATCAGCGAGCTATGACTGTTATCTTCCATGATCTCATTCACATAATAATGGAAGATTATGTTGATGATCTACTAGGAAAATCAAGAACAAGGGAAGAACATCTTGTGGTCCTCAAGAAGATCTTTGAACGTCTAGAGCAATATAAGCTAAGGCTAAATCCTAAGAAATGTGTCTTTGGGGTCACATCAGGCAAACTACTGGGTTTCATTGTCTCTCGAAGAGGTATAGAAGTCGATCCAACAAAAGTCAAGGTGATTATGGATATGCCTCCACCACGCAACCTCAGATAGTTAAGGAGCCTTCTGGGTAAATTACAATCCATCTGGTAGTTCATTGCTTAATTAGCCGACAAGTGTCAGTCGTTCACTCATCTTTTGAAGAAAGATACCACTTTTAAGTGGAACCAATAGTGTTAAATCAGCTTCGACAAAATCAAAGAATATTTGGCTCACCCACCAATCCTTATGCCACCAATTTCTGGTAAGCCACTCCTGTTGTACATTTCAGCTACTTCAATGGCACTAGGGGCATTACTGGCACAACAAGATAAGTCATTAAAGGAAAGAGCAATCTATTACATCAGCCAAACCCTCATAGGATATGAGCCCAACTATTCTCCAATGGAAAAATCTTGCCTAGCCATGGTTTTTAGTTCGCAAAAACTCTGATATTACATGCTTAGTCATCTAGTAAAGCTCATCTCCAAGGTCAATCCACTCAAATACCTGTTATCCAAGACAATTCTAACTGGTCTCATGGCTAAGTGGGTCATGCTTCTGAGTGAATTTGATATAGAATATGTGGATCGAAAAGCTATTAAAGGACAAGTGATAGTTGATCAGTTGGCAGATGCTCCCCTAGTAGATGCCTACCCCCTGACAACAGAATTTCTTGATGAAGGAGTCTTCACAGTAACAGAAGCGGCCACATGGACATTGTACTTTGATGGGTCATACACACACAATGGATCGGGGGCAGGAATCTTGCTTGTCACTCCCCGAGGAGATTACATATTGAAGTCATTTTGATTGGCCTTCCTATGCACAAATAATATAGTTGAATATGAAGATCGTCTTACTAGCCTCATAATAGCAATCCAGTGGCATATCACCCACCTAAGAGTCTTTGGTGATTCTCAATTAATCATCAAAAGGTCAACAATGAGTTTCTCACAAAGGATGATAAGCTACTGCCCTATAAACGCATGGTAAACAACTTCAAGAAGTATTTCACTTTCATCTAGTTTGATCAAATTCCAAGAGTTCAGAACAAAGCAGCAGATGCCATGGATACCATTGGTTCCTTAATTAACATGCCCAAAGACAAAACAGAGTGTGAGTTCCTCGTTGAACAACTCTTAATCCCGGCATACGATATCCCATAAAGTGAGATGGTGTGTGACATTATAGGTCCCACGTCCCCTTGGTACCATGATATCTACACCTACCTTCATGACAATATCCTACCTTCTGATCTCACTCGCAATCAAAGAAAATCTTTCATCCAATGAACATTCTGTTACATAATCATAGGTGATACACTTTATCGACGTGGGTATGATGGAACCCTCCTCCAGTGTCTGAACAAGACTGAAGCCCACACTGTGTTAATGGAAGTACATAGTGGTGTATGTGGGGCCCACTCAAATGGCATGGCCCTAGCTAAGATAATTCTCTGAGCAAGATATTATTGGCCTACATTAGAACATGATTCTTGTGAGTTTGTCAAGAAGTGCTTACCCTGTCAATAGCACGTTGATTTGATACATGCTCCAGCACAAGATCTGCAACCTCTTGTAGCACCATGGCCCTTTTCTCAATGAGGTTTTGACCTAATCAGAAAGATCTATCCCCCATCCTCTAATGGCCATACCTTCATCATTACTGCAACCAAGTACTTCACCAAGTGGGTGGAAGTAATGCCACTCTCACAAATCACAGGCACTCAAATTTCCAAGTTTATCCTCTTCCATATTCTCTATAGATATGGAATACCATCCACCATCATTTTTGACAATAGAAAGCCTTTCAAAAACCAAGCCATGAAACACCTTTGTGACACCTTTCATATCCAACATCGTTGGTCTACGCCATATTACCCCCAGGGTAATGGTCAAGCAGAAGCCACCAAAAGAACCCTCATTAGAATCCTTAAAAAGGTGGTCAATGGTACTGGTTGAGATTGGCACCTTCACATCCATCCCACCCTTTGGGCCTCCCACACCTCCATCTGCACCCCTACTAGCGCCACTTTGTATTCTCTCATCTATGGTGTCGAGGCTATCTTGCCGATTGAGGTAGAAATCCCATCACTGAGAATTTCCCTAAAGAATCTTATCAGCGATGAAGACGCTCTAGTCGCAAGACTTAGCCAACTAGAACTCCTCGATTAAAGATGGATCGAAAAATTTGACCACCTTCAAGCCTATCAGAATCATCTGAAAAGAAGCTACAACAAGAAGGTATGTCCTCTCCAATTCAACATTGGTGATTTAGTCCTCAAGGAGAATTAGTGCACTCAACAAGACTGAGAAAAGAAGGGCAAATTTGAAGCAAATTGGCTTGGTCCTTATGTCATCACTGCAAAATATGGATCAGGGGCTTACAGACTTGCTACGCCTAAAGGAGAGCCCCTAGAGGATCCCATTAACATCATGCATCTAAAAAGGTTCTACACTTAAATCAGCTGGGGTATCCTATCCTACAAAAATCAAAAAATACAAAAAAAGTAAAAAATTGTCAAAAAAATCAAAAAATAAATAAATAAAAAAATTAGAAAAAATCCAAAAACAATAAAGAGAAATAATTTGTCCTATGGTGAAAACCGCCCTTGGTGGTGCCTTGGATAAGTACGTTTGGTGAAACCCTGGTCACAGGCACCATTCGTAAAGGGCTTAATCATTATCTACCTTATGTCCTAGTTACTCTATGCTTCCATCCATTATGATCTCATATCTTATCATCCCTCTGATCCCATCCTTTCATCTACATCTTTCATCCAGTCATTTGGTATATTTTGGTTGAGCATTGGATGAACCTCATCCGCTATCTATTATTCTGAGCTTTTTATCCTAATATGAGCTTGTGTCATCAGTCTCGTCATCTAGTTCATCCTTCATATCCATATAGGATCCTTTATCGTGTTGGTCTTCATTTAGATCCCATCATGTCACGTCGGTCTCTTTGGTCTTTGTCGAACTACATTGCCCCTGCGCTTTCACGTAGGCAAGGCTGATCATTTGATTCACCCCCAAGGCATTTTGTCCATCCTGTTTTGGACATGCATGGTGGTCTCCATCATCCCCTTTCCGCTCTTGTCCCTGGTCTGTCTTTTGTCCTTTGCAAACTACATTTCCCCTGCGCTTTCACATAGACAAAGTCGATCTTTTGATCCACCCTCGGGGCTTTGCTTTGCTTTGCTTTTCTTTGACATTATTTTCCATCGCTCATCTCCATTTTTCCTCTTTCCTCCTTTATCCATGGTCTTTTCTTGAACTACGAGGGCTCTGTGCTTTCACGTAGGCAAGGCTAATCTTTGATTGGCCCCCGAGCCCCTAGGTCGTTAGGGTGTGTCAGTCTTGTGTCCTATCGTCAAGTATGTCCTTATACAGCTAGTTCTTCACAAATGAGATTCACTCGTATCATGCGATTCAGTTGGTTTCAAAATTTCTTGCGTCATTTATCGATCTTTTAATTTAGTATCCATCTTTGGTCTCAATATGATGCATCCTTCCTAACAAACCTTGTCAACCCCATCCATCCTCTTGATCCTATGGAAAAGAACGTTTTGAAATTGATTGCGATCTTTTGATACCTTTAGCTTTTATTTATCATTTGAGCTCCCTATCACAACTTGTTAAGGTCACCACGATCCATCATATTATAGTGTGTTTTGATCAATTATCATAGGGACATATCTTGATCTTTTTGTTGTGTTGTTGTCTTCCTAGTTGTCCCATGTAGTACCCACCAAGATCCCTGAGGTCTTGTGTTACACTGGGGCATCCTTTTGTGCTTGTGGTTATCCCAATACCTGGCTCGACCAAGGTCTTCGCAACTTTGGGGTGTTGGGATGGCCTTCTTGTATGTTGTGTTTGTTTTATGCATTAGACGCTAATTTTCCTTGGTTTACATACCATGGTACCTAGTGTCTTATGCTATAGCAAAAGTTAGTGCTCCTAAAATGGAAAATTACATTAGGATTGCATTTCATGATTAACTCCAATGCATTTCATTCATACCTGGCCTATAAACTATAATTTTGGTTGTGCAAACATTCACCTTCCATCTCCCATTCTTCTCAGGATACCTATAGTTCTTGACAGGTGTAATTTCATACCCATCTTTCTTTAATTTTATATGTATTATAGGGAAAGTACTTGCCATAAAACCAACAATACACCTATCATCTACTCTCATTACCATGCAAATCCTTATTGACACTTATGTTTATGTTGCATTGCATTTCATGTTAGGCCATTGCACTCACCTATCACACACCTTTATTTTGTATAAGCTAAAGCAAGCATGACTACAAATAGGGTCCATCTACCATCCACGTTGCATTTCATTTATCCATTAGTGTTTGTAAGAAATTTAATTGCATCTCATCCCATGTTCTAGGTTCATTACATTTTATCTCATATGCATTACCATCTCACGTTGTTTAGATTAATCATATTTTCTTATTCTAAACATCTTAGATTCATTGCATTAATCAATCATTAACACATTGCATACATCACCACCTGCACCATAGATTGTCAGATCCATATCCATAGCATATCAAGTCATAAATCAATTATCACATCCTACATCATACACATCAGTTGACATCCATATAAGCATTAACATACATCACCATAAGCATATCTATACAACATATCATAATGATCATCCATAATAAAATCGTAAACATCCACATATACATAAATAAAATCACCCATCATATATACATCACATTGTGTCAATAAAGGTAATCGCATATCATATATAAAAATCAAAATATGAATGTCCATCATATAGTCCATAATAATGTCCACCATCTAATCAAAATACATATCCATCCCACATATCATCAAATAAAGTACAAATATAAGGTTCCAGATCAACTCTGATCTCTGTTGCTCTATACTGTACATCCATCATGCACATGTCAAACATTGGTATCTTGTCACCTGACATCTCCCCTCTCTACTATGAGCTGCCCACATTTGATCTTTGAGGTGAGTCTGACACTCCCCCTCTACATGGAGGGGTCTCTCTCTAGTTGTTGTATTTTTGGGTATGTGTCCCTCCTAACTAGGATGGGGCTGGCATCTATGGCCTCGCTCGAATATAGGGAGGTACCTGCCGCTCCTCTGGCACTGATGTATAGTAGGCCACCATATAATAGCTGGCCTCTCGCATATACTCATCTCGCTCCACCGCTTGATATTTGAATGCATCCCACTCTACCCTGTATTTGTCCCTAGATCCACATATAGATCTCTGCTTCTATGCCCATGCGTCCTATGCCAACCTCAATTGATCTATCTCTGCCCCCATCCATGACACCTGCTTTGTGGCCTTGTCTCTCTCAGCCTCCATAGCCTATATCTGTGCCTGCAATCTCTCCCACCCTCTACCTCAATCTCCACCTGGGCTCTCCTCTATGGTCTCCTCCTCCCCATCCTCTCATGCTGCCTTGTGGACCCATCCTCTCCCTATCCTCTATCCTATTGTCATGTGGTCCCCGCATCCCCCTACTGCCCTGCTGCTCTAGCTGCCTCTTGACCTCTCCTCTGCTATTTGTGGCTCCCTCCAGACTATGTAGCATCTAGTGTAGAAGTAGCCTCTCTGCCCTGCCTCATCTCTCCTCCATCTCAAAAACCATCATGTCATGTGCGGCCTCCACACTATATCCTCCTCTCGAAGGTCATCTAGTGTCCTCCTTCATTTGTCTAGATTCCTGAAGCCCTCACAGTGCCACACCTAGCCGTACTTTGCCCCGTACTAGTAAGCTACTAGTGTTGTATCATCCTCCACTTCTGCTCTAACCACTCCTGGCCTGGCAGCACTGATGTGCTCCCAAACCCATACTTGTAGCAACGTCACCTGCATCACGCTAAGCACCTCTCGGTAGCACACAACGTGCATGTCTCTATACAGCTGTGCTAGTACGCATGTACCCCATGCAAAATTCCCCTCTCTCCCCTCGACGATGTGTCATATCACCTCCATGTAGCTCAAGCTGCAGAAATGCCAACTCCGGTCTGATAACAACAACCCACTAATCAGCCCGCATAGGTATAATGGTAGCGTTGGCACCCCCAATGCCAGGCATCGGTCCATGTCCAACCTCTGCCTCTGTATAGGAAGTTCATCTCATCCAAATAACACCCACACGGTATGATCCAACTTCGCCCCCTCTTATGTCGTTGCACTCACTAGGTGGCCTGTTATAGGCAGCCTCAGTATCCACCACACATCCTCCAGCATCACAGTCATCTCCCCTGTCGGGAGATGAAAGGTCGAGGTCTTCAAACTCCAGCACTCAATCAAGGTTGTTAGCATCGCCCGATGCACTTTAATCATAGGTTATCTTAATAAATGCAGCAGTCCTACCCATGACAGAGCCTCATGGTTCGCTCCATTCATAGCTGCTATTGTCGCTTCCAACACCTCTGATCCCCTCTCCCGTGTCCACAAATTGTCAAAGTTCTGCATTCGGACCAAGGACCACATATCAGTCATCTTATCTTTTTCTTCATCTCCTCCCTCTTGTCCATTTTCCTAGCCCCGGGCTCTCTTTTCACTACCTTTTTCCCCTCCCCCTTTTTGGCCCAAACTTTTACTCATTTTTTTTCCCACGGTCTTGTTTTATTTTTTTCTCTCTCCCCTGTCTGCTCCTTGGGTGAACCCACTTCAACCTATGGGAAAGCCCGCTCCAGCCCACGAGCAGACCTACCTTGGACATGGGCAGGCCCACCCTGGACAAGAGCAGACCCGCCCTGGCCTACGAGCGGACCCGCACCGGACAAGGGTGGACTCGCCCTAGCCTACAAGCAGACCCACCCCAGATAGGGGAAAACCCGCCTCAGCTTGGGGTGAGCCTGCCCAACAGGCAGGAAAACCCGCCCCTGGATGGGTGACCGCACTTGAGCGGGGTTGCCCCCTTGTGGGTGGAGTCACCCCTCTGTTGGGCGTGGTCACCCCTTCCCCCCAGTCTGATCTTTCAAGCGTATTTGTCTAATCTCAGGGCAAATCCACCCTCCCTTGTTCTCCCTTGGCCCTTTTTAGGCCTCTCTTTTTTTTTTCTTGGTATAGTTACCCTCTAATTGGGAAAATTCACCCCCCTTTCCCTCGCCTCTAACAAGCGATTCTCCCTACCTGCTCGGCGAAATCAAAATTTCGCCCCTGACCCATTTTCCTAAACTACCCCAATCCACAAACCCATATTTTCAAAAAGCATTAAAACTTAAAAATACATCATAAAATGCTTAAAATCACAAAGAGGGTTTTGAACCTAACCTGGCATGGACCATGCGCTCGTGGAAGAATCATCGTACCTCGTCCCCTCGATGGATGATGTCAGAATTGTAATCCTCCAACATCCTCGTCTCCTTCCTCTTCTCTTCACTCTCTCTCACTCAACTACCAGGTATGCAAATGAGGAGTGGTAATTTCCAAAATTACCTTATATAACTTTTTCCCTCCATTTTAACATTTTTTAAGTGAAGGGTATTTTTTCCCTTTATTTAAACCTCTTTTTAATTCAACTAATCCTCTAACTTTCAAAGGCCGCCATTTGCAAACCATGTGTCTGTTTGACTCCATTCAAAATCCAATTTTCATGATTTTTCAAGCTCTATCCAACTGTACCTTATGTTTCCTCATATCGAGAAGTCACCCGAGGCCCCTTTTTCTTTCCCAACCCCCTCTTGAGGGGGAATACCCTACCATTTTCCTCCATTCCTTCATTATTGTCATTCCCTTGCAAGATTGGGGCATCACCTTTCATTTCCCTCAGTTCGGGCAACTCACGTAGCTCCTCCCTTGCTGGTGCATCATTTTCTGGTCGCTTCCTCTATAGAGTCATCTACATTTTTCTTTTTCTTTGAAACACTGTTATTCTAACAATATTTCAAAAAGGGGCAAAATGTAGACATCCAAATTTGACCACTCCCATATGGTCAAATTCGTCCTCTTTATTTGTCTACTTTATCAATATTAATTAAATTACTTATTTAATTAATATTTCCCCTTTCCCTAAGGTTCCTAAAGTATTTAATTTTACAATTAAATACTTTACCTTTCATCCTTTTCTCTAAATTAAATAAATACATCAATTTATTTAATTTGGTCATCTACCCTTTTGGAATTTAAATCAATTTTAAATTCCTTTTTTTTCTCTCTCCTTGTCACATCCTCCATAACCTTCTTCTAATCAAGATTAGTCTAATTAATCCATGGTTAGGATGTGCACACCTTTAATTAGGATTAATGTCACATCCCCCACATCTTCCAACTTGTTTCTAATCTTCCATTAATCTTCTTAATCACTTGTTTGCACAACCTTAATCTAATCCCCTTGCTACATTTAGCATACATTTTTGGTCAACCTTCATAATTTCCACATTTAGCCTAGACCCTCTTCCCCGTGTGAATTAAAAATTCACATTTATCCCTCCAAGATTCTCCTCTTCCCCATGCAAGTTGTTAGGAGTTCTAGAACTCCTCACTTGTCACATCACTTACATGTGGACAAGTACTTACCTTTTTTAGAACCTTGTTTTATCCCCAAGGTACTCTCAATCATGTGAATTTAAAATTCACATTTATTTCCCCAACCACTTCTCTCTTCCCCATGGATATTTTTGAGAAATACTAAAATTTCTCATATGTCATTTTCCTCCCATATGGGAAACAAGAAATTTCTTTTTAAAGAAATCTTCTCCCAATTTCAAGGTACTTGCAAGAACCTCCATCTCACATGTCCCTTTTCCAACTCATTTGTCCTTGTGACACTTCATCCTCCACATGGCAAGATGTGAGGGCTTCTGAGTCCTCAACTCACCACAGCCCTTCATCTTTTCAATGTTGGCAAAATCTCAACTGTTCAATTCTTTAGAGAAATCTCCCTTAAAATGAAATATTTTATTTCAATTCTCTCATTAAGCATTCATCGCATTCAAGCATTCAAGCTCTAGCTCTCACACTTGAATTCTTGCATTCACAAACCTCCATTGTTGCATGTTTTGAAACTTTCATCTATTGCACTTGCATTCATCCATCCAACTACCCACATAGCTCATTGTATTCCTCATCTCACCTAGATCCTTTTGCATCCATTTTTACCATTTTGCTATCAAGGAGCACACATAATATCAACCATCAAAGGGCCAACCAAGGAGCAACTCTTATAAGGTATAAATCTATTTTCCTTATCTTTATTTTATTTGAGTTTAATGCAGCCCTATCTTGAGGTGTTTTAGTGTTGTTTTCCTTCTTTTGCATTTTGTTTTGCATCACTTAGGATAGGTAAATAGCACTTCATCACAATGTGACACATCCAGAACACTGTGTGGTGAAAGGTAAAAGTAATTTGGTTTGCAAATTGAAGAAATCTTTGTATGGTCTAAAACAGAGTCTTAGGATGTGGTATCGGAAATTTGATACATATGTGTTGAGTTTGAGATTTGAACATTCTAAATCATATTATTGTGTTTATTATAAAATGATGGTGATCATTTCATGTTTATTACATTTTATGTTGATGAAATGTTATTTATTGGCAAATGGAGAGATATGATTTTAGAACTAAAATCTCAACTTGTTAAATTTGAAATGAAAGATCTTGGTGCAGCTAGGCACATTCTTGGGATGGAAATTAGAAGAGGTAAAGTGAACAAAAAGTTATGGCTTGGCCAAAGTAAGTATGCCAATTCAATTTTATAGATGTTTGATATGCAGGATTGTAGACCATTATGTGTTCCTATTTCAACTAGAACAAAGTTGTCTATTTAATATTGTCCAACATCCCCATCAGAGATGGAAGACATGAGCAAAGTGCCTTACCAAAGTGCAGTTGGAATTTTGATGTATGATATGGTTTGTATAAGACCAAAAATTTCCCAAGAAATGGAGTTCTTTCTAGATATATGTTTAATCCTTATAGAGTTCACTGGGATGCAGTTAAAAGAGTCTTCTGATATTTGCACGGTACCTCAAATTTTTCCTTGTGTTATCATAGTAATATGACTGAATATGAGATTTCCCTTGATATTCATGGTTATGTGGATTTTATTGTAAGGTGTGTTCCCTTGGTCTCCTTTTATTGTGCAACACAATGCTCATGTTCGTGACGTGGCTTAACCATATCTTGTGGAATCATTAACTCTAGTGGTTGTATTAGGCATTAATAGGTCGATCTTTTGGTGCAACAACAATCTTCTTTGCAACAATTGGTATTAGGGCCTAAGTCACGGGTTCAAACCCCTCACTTGTGCTAGGGGGATTGTTGCAAGGTGTGTACCCTTGGTCTCCTTATGTTGTGCAACATAATGCTCAGGTTCATGACATGGATTAACCTCCTCCCATGGATTCAGTAACTCTGGCGATTGTATCAGGCATTAATAGGTCAATATTTTGGTGCAACAACAACCATATTTGCAACAAATTCATATTGGGTAGGTGATGTTGATAGTAGATGATCCACCAGTGCTTATGCTTTTACTTTATTTGGTGGTGCAATTAGTTAGATGAGTAAGCGACAGGTTGTGGTTGTTTTGTCCACTACTGAAACTGAGTATATGGCAGCTACTCGTGTTTGTAAAGAAGTCATTTGGCTTAAGAGGTTGTGCTCAGATATTTGAATAAAACAAGATGCGGTGACAATTTATTATGACAGTCATAGTGTGATATCTCTAGCTAAGAACCTGACATTTCATGTCAGGACCAAGCATATTGATGTACAGTATCATTTTGTTAGAGATATGGTTGAAGATGGTAGGGTGAAGTTGGTTAAGGTAGAGACTTTGATGGATGTTTTTGATTCTTTAACTAAGCCTTTGAGCACAAAGAAGTTCAAATGGTGTTCAAATTCAATGGGCCTTTTGGCCCCTAGCAATTAAGAGATGATGTTTATATACCCTCCCGTTTTGCAAGGTGTTCAACAAGTGCGATATTTATTGGTAAAATGTGTCTCAACCTTGCAATTACATAAGGTGTTGTTGATACATAAGTTACTATTGATATGTCAGTGAGGAGTCTAGGGGGATCATCCCCCTAGCGGGAGGTTTGGGGGTTGTGCGCCCTAGCAAGTGCTTGGGGGCAGTGTCGTCAAAAGGAAAATTTTATTTATATTTTATTATTGTAAATCTAGATCGTTCATCATTAGGTCCTAGATCTGACGAGTGATATTTTATTAACTTGAATTTCCCTCGAAGGTAACCCTATTTTATGAGGGCATTGCATTACGACTGTGTATTGTGATGTATTATGAGAGTCTAATAGCGGTCATGTTGCATCTAGTTCTTCAGTTGGTGATACTCATGTGAGAAGCTTGCTCTGCAAGTATATTGTAATCTTCATGATTTCTAAATAATATATTGGACAACTTTTGGAGTGTGGGGTTTTTTCTCCCGAAAGGGTTTTCCCCATATAAATCACTGTGTTTTCATATGCATGATATTTATGTTTGTTTATGTTTTTGTAACTGCTAAAGATTTATAAAAGTTTTGCATTGTCCTCCTCTCAAGATTAGTGTAGTAAGTTGTTTTGCTACCTTATCTTCCTTACAATAATCTCCTATAGATTTTGTTGCAAATCATAATAGTGTGATAAAAAGAGAGAGGAGATGAATGTAGATGACAACCTTGATGGTTGAGCTAAAAGGAAGTTTGATTTAATGATGAATACGATGGCACAATTACTTCATGATATGGACAATAATATGAATATTTCTAGAAAGTTAGTAGGTGAACCAAGTACTTCTGAGGGTAATAATCTAGATGCCACTCAGAACCACACCCAAAGGACTATTATTATTTTTATTTTAATGCCCACTCAACCTACCTTTCAATATAGGAGGTGGAGGTCCTAGATCCCAACACCCAAAACTCATTATTTGATTATATACAAATTGGTATAATGCAAAATACAAAACTCTTCCTAAGAAGATCTAAAGTGAAATGCCACTCACCAATCATATGAACATGAATACATCCTGGAATGGTTACAAACTTGAGCCTAGGCTGCAAGATTTGGGCATTTCAACACTCTCTCCCTATGATGGATCTAATAGATGCTTAGCTTGTGTGTGGGTGTAGAATCTAGACACATACCTATCCCTTGGATCGATGATCGAAGATGAAACAATCAAGTTATCCACCTTGTATTTAGAGGGTACTACACATGAGTGGTGCTATTATGGTCTAATCAATCAATTTCATAGATCCATCACCTCATATGATGAATTCTATTTAAACTTTTGATTGAGAGGTTTGACCAAATGGTTCCTAAAGCTTATTTTAAATATTTCACTAAACTCAAACAATGTAGCTTAGTGGAGAACTGTGTCACAAATTTTTAGAAGATATCATTAATGGTGTTAGACACCATAGAGAGAAGATTGACTATGTTATTCATCAAAGGGTTAATTAAATCTCTAAAGGGGTTGGTCAAGCCTTTTGAACCACCTACCCTACAAGAGGCAACCAAAAAAGATTTGGCACTAGAGAATTACATGCCAAGGAATAAGTTTCTAACCAAAACATTCATTCCAAAGAAGCATTTCCATAAAAAATACAACAAACCAAGAGTTTCCCATCAAGATAAGATATTGAGGTGAGGAATTAATTAAGGAGAGAGAAGCTATATTTCAACTACAAGGATTCATGATCACCTAAACATAAATGTCTTAGGAAATGACAATTGAATTACATTGAGGTAAGGTATGATGATGAATTAGGATTTTAGGAGTATAAACCATAGATTGAAGAACACAAACAGAAGATTGGAGAAGAAGACCAACCAAAACAGGAAGGAGTCATGGTGAGAGGTAATCTTGTCATGCTCTCTAGTACTCCGAGGTACAATCCTTTTCCCATATGTGGGGTTTTATGGGGGTCAAAGTTTCATTGTACTCATTGACATTAATGCCACTCATAAGTTCATTAATGAGGGGCTAGTGGCCAAGCAAGGCCTCAAGACAAAGGACTTTGAAGCGTCCAATGTTATGGTGGCTAACATTTTCACTACCCAAAGTAATAAAAATATCTCTTATTTAAATAGTTATCTAGGAGGATATGATATTAAAGATGAATTCTATGTTATCAACATAAGAGACATGAATATGGTCTTAGGTATCTAGTGGTTGCATTCATTAGGAGAGATCTCACAAAACTTTGAGACCATGGAACTGAAGTTATAGTTAAAGGGAAAAAAGTGATACTATATAAAGGAATTACAAATAAATCACCAAGGATTGTATTGGATAAGAGAATGGAAAGGATTTTCTACCATGAGAAATAAATACAGGCCAACTTGATGTTTGTAACTATCACAAAACTTGTCAAAGGAAAGAAGGCCTATCATGTGGATGTGTAGAGTATCTTGGACAAGCATGGTAGAGTATTCAATATCATTCATCTAGGTAGACCATCAAATAGAATCTTTGAGTTTTCATTGAGTTTGAGGAGGGTGCTACACTCATCGTCACTACTCTTTGTTGCCACCCTGGAATACATGAGGAGGAAATTGAAAAGGAAATTAAGGAATTGTGATAAATGGGCCACATCGTATCCAACCCAATTCACTTTGCTTCTTCAATAGTTTTAATGAAGAAAAAAGATGGCACAATGTGAATGTGCATCAAATGTAAGGCATTGAGCAAGAAACTATCAAGAACTGATACCTTATTCCCATGATCAATGAATTGATAGATGGAATTCATGGAACAATATATTTCTCAAAAATAGATCTCAAATTAGGCTACCATCAAATCAAAGCTTGAGATGAGGATATTCACAAGATGATTTTTTAGTGTCATGATAGACACTATGATTTTTTTCTCATGTTATTTCATTTGAAAAATGCTCTGATAACTTTCCAATTATTCATGAATGACAACAAGATGTGGGAGGAGTACCTATGACAAATTAACAAAATGTTGAGAATTTTGAAAGCACAAACATTATTTTTGAGGAATCAAAGTGTGAGTTTGCTATGATGGAGAATTTATATCTAGATCACATAATCAACACAAAGGGAGTGTAGATGGATATGGATAAAATCAAAGCAATTTGAGATTGGCATCCCTTGAGGACATTGCCACAATTGTGAAGATTCTCTATTCTTTACAACTATTGCAAGTGATGCAGAGAAGGGTGGGTGAACACAAAATAATTCAATCAAACCCTTGAAAAAGTCATAACACCTCAAACACAATGATTTCCTTCACAAATTGACACTATTCCTTGTAGCACAACAAATAGAGTATTTTTGTCATAAATTTTAGGTAAAACCTCCAACCCATAGCATAAAATCCTTTTTGGATACCCATTAATCCCTTTGAAAACATCTCAAGATTTCAAGTATGATTGTTTTGGAACACCAAGGATTAAATTATGTTGCTACACTTGGAAAAGGCCTAATTAGGCTTATGCAAATAGGTCATTACCAAGTTTTTGATCTCCAAGCCTCCAATATTCAAACCAAGAATTCCAACATGTCAAATTAGGTCTTCCTAATCAATTCCAACCCATACCAAAAAATCCCCAAGAGATTTTATTCAAACCCTAACATCTATGCATCATATTTGCCTAAAAACATGAGTTTAATCCACTAGGATATCAACCAAATTCGCCAAAATTCTCATCCCTGCTCCTGCAAACTTCACAAACACAAAACACATCCTATCTACACCAATTCCACCAATTATCATACCTTTTCCTTGGTGGAATGGGTCAAAAACTCATTTTCTTTCACTCAAACCCTTGAGGGTTTCCTGCCTGTTTGCAATAAAAATGCTCTAACTCCTCACAAACTTGATGAAAATTGATGAGACAAGATGAAAATGAGAGAATATTCAGTACTTCATCAATTCCAATACATAAATGATCACCTATAGGCCATACAAGTTCGTACTAGTTGTTGTAGCAACAAATTATTCTCAAAAATGTAGAAAAATAGAGTTCTTGATATTCAAAATTCAAAATTTCAACAACCAGAGCCTTGGGCCAATGTACACAAGTGTTTTTAAAACATTCCAAGGACAATCCAATTTATCCCAACTACTTTTTAACTCCCTAACCGTTCAACTTCTCAATTAGACCCAAAAATGCAAAAATGCAAAATTGTTTTGACAACTTTTGCATCTTTTTGCAACATTAACATTATTTACAAAAATGGACTCCAACATGACTCAAAACACTCTAAAACATGACACATGGTCTTAATAGACCTTATTACAACCAAAAATACTTAACACACCAAAATACCTAACACTTTGCAACTTAAATGCCTACGTGCCCTACACCAGTAAGCATTTTGTTAAGGGTTTCTCCCAAGTAGGCTTGCCCTCAACTGACCTAGCAAAGAAGGAAGCCTTCATGTGGATGAAGTGTGCATAATATGCATTTTATAGGATAAATTATCTCATGTTATGTGTTAGTAATTTTGGATTTCACCCTTCCTTTCACACTACAATATGATGCATTAAGAGAAGGAATTGGAGCTATGCTCATGCAAAATAAGCATCAAATCACTTTCAAGATTTAAAAACTCACATAAATGGAAAGGTGGTTCTCCATATATGATAAGGAAATGTTTGCTATCATGGATGCATTGGTCAAATTTAGGTAGTACTTGGTGGCTAGCGAAGTCATGGTTAAAATTGATCAGAACAAATTGAGGTATTTCTCCAACCAAAATTATCTCAATGAGAAAAAGAAAAAGTGGGTGAGAAAACTCCAAGCCTATGACTTTGTTATTGGGTATGTTAAACGGAAGAAAAATGTTGTTCCTGGTGCATTATATAAAATTCCAAATCTATGTTTCGTATTTCAAGTCTCATATCTCTACATATTGGAAGAATGGAACCATAGAAAATTATGTCAAGAACATATTTCCAATTGATGTGTTGGAGGGGAAGTTGTTGGAAAATAGGTACACAAATTCTAATTAAATCATTCTTTATAAGGGAAGAGTTTACTCAATGTTATGATTAGGGATGAAGAGAAATATTTTGCAAAGCAATTCATGATACTCCCTTGGTGAGTTGTCGTGAGTAATTCAAGACCTACAAATAGATTGGGGAAATTTTCACATGAAAGGGACTCGAGGATGATGTCCTCATCCATATCAAAAATGCATTATTTGTCAAAATAATAGAATGGAACAAACATTTCCTATAGATCTTTTGTATCCCTTACCCATCCCAAAGAAAAAAATGGAAAATGTTTCAATGGATTTCATCATGGGACTTCATAAAGTCCAAGGTAAGGGTTGTATATATGTTTTTGTGGACAAACTAACAAAATAAACATATTCCTTTTCTATCTCTCTAGATTTTAAGGCACCAGAAGTGGTTGGTATGTTCTTCAAGAAATTAATGAAACTCCATGAACTACCCAAGAGCATCATGAGTGATAGAGACAAACATTTTATGAGTTTGTTTTTGTAAGAGTTTTTTCTTTTGTTGAGAACCAAGCTCACCCCAACACTAGCTACCACCAGAAAACATATGGCCAAACTAATATTGTAAACAAATAGATGGAAGGTTATTTGATAAATTATTTTTGATTAGTAGAAGACTTGGATCAAATATATCTATCGAGGGAGCATTGCTACAACACCACCTAACACATGTTAATCGAGATGATTTCATTTATAGCCTTGTATTAGTATGAAGCTTGAAGCTTCATTCATCTCATTCTAGTGGATAGCAAGGTAGCAAGAGAAAGTGATGTGATAAAATAGAACCAAGATGCTATAAAGTCACTAAAGAATAAACTTCAATAGGCTCAAAACCAACATAAGATATATGTATATTGTCATAGGATTGAGAGAACATTTAAGACGAAAGACATTTTTTGTGAGATAGCAACCATATAAATAATATACCTTCAAAGAAAGTGGGTTATAAAAGTTCAAACTACACTTATATGCCCCTTACAAAATTCTAAGAAGGATTGGTGAAGTGGCCTATGAGTTGTAGCTATTGGAGGGAAGCAAGATACATAATTTTTTCAAATATATATCTTTCCTCAAAAAGGTGTCTCAAATAAGTTACCTTCGACTAATGAGGATGACAAACTATTTTTTTATCTTTGAAGTAGTCATGGATTTAAGGGAGAGGAAGCTAAGAAACAAAAGCACTAAAGAGTACTTGAGTTTGTGAAAAGATCTTTTGGTGGAGGATATAATTTGGGAACTCCCAAAGATATTGGAACATTTAAACCTGCAATTGTTTGAGGATAAGTAATTTTGAGTAGGCCAAACTTGTCATGTCTTGTTTCTATTTAATCTAATTTTGTACATGTTAGGTATGTACTTGTGTCTTCCCTATTTTTAACATATCATGTGTTTTCCCTTCCTAAGTATGTTTTTTTCTTCCAACTTCTCTCCTCCCTTCTTTCTCTCAGAGATTTAGACTTCTTCATCCTATCATGCCTTCCATCTATCCCTTGTCCCATTATTGTATTTATCAAACTTTTAAACTCACCCTATCAAAATTCCCCTTCGTTGACCCTTAATGACCCGACCTATGGTTTGAGTCTTATAGTATGGCTGACCCCCAATCCTTGATATTTTTTCCTATGTTTTTATTCACCTCCTAACTTCCTAGAATGTGTTGCATTATTTTAAATAGTTTATTTTTTATAACATAATTTTCAAAGTGGAACCTTTCCCACCCATGATCACTATTCAAAATTGAAGTTTTGGATGTGCTCGATGGCTTACCTGCTTTTCTTGTAGGCATATAAAAGCAACATTGTTATTTAGGATCATGATCTACTTAACTAAATTCCTTTTAAAATTTGTTTTGAGAACTTGTGTTTGGGTGTGGGAATCTTAGGATGAAAACTCTAGTGAGTTCATATTTGAGCTTCATTAGACACAAAATATAGCCACATTTCATTGATATAACTTGTCATTATTGTTGCTATGACTTTTTGTTGTAGTTACTAATATTATAGAACTATTTGAATTTAATACAATCATTATTGTGATAAGAAAGAAATTAGGATTTACATTTGTTATTTATTGTTCATTTTAATAAGAAGATCAAGAGTTATGTTTATAATTTTTTGTTTAAAATGTAATGATATTATTAATGCATCAACAATAATTTTAATCTAATTATCAAAGATGTAATTGAATAATAGGGCTTGATGGTGTTGTTATCTAACTAATAAGTATTTGTGGAAGATTAAGAATTAAATTTGTATTATTATTTTGGCTCGAGACATTACTTAGAGGCACAAGGGACAAATCAAAAAAAAATTATAGATTAGTGATTTGCATTTGGGAACCTAATCTACAAATTATATGCTTCACTAAATTATTATAGCACGGCAAGGGTGTGAGCAGAGGGAAGCAAATGGGGATGTGGGGAGTGATACCTTAAAAATTGAATAACACTTTCCCCCTACTTTGGTTTCACAACTAGCTTTGTCCTTGCCCCTACCCCTAACATACCCTACCCTCTACTAGCTATTGGAACTACCTTAGCTCATATCCTTGCTCACTAAAATCTCGATGTCCAACCAACCAAGGATCCAACTCCAACCTACAACTCAGTTACTAAATAATAATTATACCATTAAAAATTTGTGATGACCATAAGAAAGGTGCCTCCCCATATAAGGTTGAATGAATCCATGTGCTTGGTATTGGACTACGGAGTATTTGGTGCTAAGTTAGGGTATTGCTTACATGATAATTACCATCAAACATTGAGAGAAGCGTATACCATATCAATACATATTAAAATAAATATGAGAGATTTCAATAAGAATATAAAGAGAGTATGTGAAAATCCTAAGATTGGATACAACCATATCAAGTGAGCCTCTTAATATTGAAGACAAACTTGATAAATTAATAGATGATATGAAAAATCTATCATACGTGGTTTCAAGTAATGAGAAGAGATTGTTTTCTAATAAAGTTGGTACACATTTCAATAAATTTCAAAAGCTACATTGGAACCTCATTTTTGTTGTTGCACCCCGTCCCTTAGTTACCAGGTTACTTTTACCTTGTAAGTAAATATGATGATAAATGTTTATCAAAACTTTAGTAGGTGAATGAAATACTGAATATGCATTAAAGGTGTTATTGATTTTGAAGGAATGTTTATGTTTTATATATTGAAGGAAAATACACTGAATGAATATGTATTACAATGTGAATATGTTAATTCTTTGATAATGCAAATGATTTATGATGCAAGTGTATTTCATGTGAATGGATAACTACTGTTATGATGTACCAAGCTAAATGCATGAACAAGTTCAAACCTCTGAAAGAGAGGGGGAGTATCACTCAGGAGAGGAGCTTGAGTCTTGTAACCCTTAATTCAGCCTAACTGAGCATACACACACTCACACCCTAGTTGGTCAAGTAGAGTTTAGTCAAGTTAGATTGGGAAGATTGGTTGGTCGTCTTTGATTGATTATGGTTTTGGTTTTGGTCTTTGATTTTATGATTATTTCTTTGGTTGAATTGTGTGTTTGAATCTTTGTATTAGGTTTGAGTTCTTCTTTGTGTATTTACTAATCGATGATTTTATATATATATATATATATATATATATATATATGTATGTGTGTGTGTGTGAAAATGGTAACCCATGCATGGGTACATCATATGCATAGGGATACCGAATGGACATATATCACACACACACACACACACACACACACACACACACACACACACACACACACACACACACATATATATATATATATGTATGTATGTAAGCATTTGATATATATATTTATTGATCGGTGAGAATGTAATTATATGTACTATATATGTATATATGAATGTGTGTGTTTGTACATGCATAATCATATATTTATATCAATATATATTATCATATCTAATTAAGTATTTAGATATATTTAAATATCAAATAATGTCTTTGTGTGAAAAAATAAATATATATATATATAAAGCATTTTTACCAAGAGAACATAGCATTAATGTATAGTGCGGGATTATTAAAGCCATTCCCATATATTCTATCATACTTTGAAATGATTTTGAACACATGAATAAGTTTATGCCACATCTAGCGCATTGTATGATGCATTGTTTATAACATAGCAAGTAAACATTAAGTGTTGTTAATATATATTCAAAAGGCAGTGCAATGTTAGGCATGTGGAGAAGAATATAAACCAAGTTTTAAAGTTGTAACCCAACACATTGAGACTTAGTCAATAACTCAAAGTGTTGTGTGGAAGATATAATGTGAGAATAGCCATTTTGATATAGTCTTTGATTGAGCTATTCATAGGGGTGTTAAAACATGAAAAAGTGGTGCCAGATTTGAAGTAAATGGAATACATAAGAAGTTTGTTTACTGCATATAAGTTTAGAAAAGAAATATCTTAGCCATGAGAATCAGTCAATGTAAATTTGGCAACAATATAAGAAGGAAATTTATTGTACAAATCAAATAGGAAACTTTCTTAGAAGCTTGTTTTTCATTTGACTTAGTAAAAGAGTCTTGTTGTCCCTTAAAAAAAATTGACTCAACCATTAGAATGGTGAAGACTGTTATGTGTTGCAAACCTGTAAGTTAGTTTGATGAGTCATTGCATGAGGATAGAAAGGTGGCAAAAATATTAACTTATTTGTAGCCTTTAGTTGCTCATAATTTAGTATAAATAGAGGTGCTCACTATAACAACTGCTACACTTATCAATCTGATTATCTTGATATTATTTTGCAATGATTTATGAGTTAGTGAGTTGAGAGCTTATGAGTTTGAGAGTTGTTTTTCTATTTCGTATATGTGATTATGGAGAGAATTAGTGAGAAGTTAGAAGAGGGAAATTAAGTTTATCTTGGAGGAAGTATCAAGAAAGCTTGAGGAATAGAGTTTGGAAGGGAGTTTAATCAATTGGATCTTTTATACAGGCATGATAGTTCCTATACCTTTGTCATTTATGTTGGAAAGGTTAAATAGTTTTGATTACTATGTTGGAAAGGAATGGTTTTGAGTATGTTGTGCTACTTGTACATGCTTTCATGTTTCTTGGTTGTTTATTATGTTGGATAAATCTATCATATTGGTTTATACTTATATAGATGTATACGTACCCTATATATGGGAGTTTGTATGAATGTAATGTATTTAAACTATACATAGTTTGTCTATACTTGATTTATTACTCGTATATGCTTGAAAGTAGGAAGAGAGTCATAACCCTAGGATTAGGGTATAAAATTGATGGTTATATCATTTTTCAACAATATGATTGATAAAATGTATTATATGATTATGCTATTTTGATTAAGAGTATATTCCTATACACAAAATTCAAGAGGACATATGTTCCAGCAACCCCGAGTCGTATTAAGAAGAGGACTTGAAGGTGCAGAAGCACAAACCCTTCTCAATATAATGTCTTCTAGATTATTTACAACTAAAGTGAACATAGTAAACATGTGGTTATTTGTGGTATATTGAAAGAGAGGTTTTATGATTTGATTATGATAACTTGATCATTACATCACCTTTAATTGAAACCCTAGCTAGAGAATAACCTATTTGATTGGGTTGTTTACTTGATTATTGGTTGAAGCAAATAGGTTGGGATCTACCTATATGATATGATTGATCATTGATGTTGTTTATATCTTGATTGAAGTCATTTATTGTTAAGGTTATACTTTTGATTGAGGTCATTTATTGATGAGATTATACTTTTGACGAGAGTCATTTATTGTTGAGATTACACTCTTGAATGGAGACTTTTATTGTTGAGATTGTACTTTTGAAGTAGAGTCATTTAATGTTGTGATGTTATGTTTATCCTTGTGGATAACTAGGTTATTCCTGGGGTTTGTCTAATCCATGGGAAAGGGGATAACCTATGTATTCTAAGATACTTAGTAGAAATGTCATTTTGATTATGAGTTGTTAAGTGGGATATTCCTAGGGTTTTTTGATCCATGGGAAGGTGGGTGAACGGGGTGACATCTACTAAAGAGAAAAGAGGACAAATTTGCTATGCAGTATACACAAGTTAGTCTTACTTATATTATAGGAAGGATGAGCAGACAATACAAGTACTTTCAAATATGAATAATAATGACACTAAGCATGATGGTATAGGAATTTAGTCTTGTAATATGCAAATGGAGGATAAAAGGAAGTAGGCATACCAAGTAATCTTCAACTTGGTGAAAGATGTTTATATACCCGATTGAGATTGGTGTTGCTCCAATAATCTAATGAATATAGAAGAATGAACGGCGATTAAACAAAATCGAGCTAGGAAGGTGGGTGAATGTGTGACATCCACTCTAAGTACTGGGTGATGAATACTTTGGCCAAAGTAGTGTAAAGTGGCCACTACTTACACTTTCAGTTAACTATGATTTGGGTTTACATACTAGGCAAGGGATATTCATAAATGTAGGGTGTAGCTATTGTATGTCAGTTCTAGATATGTAGGACACAACACCATGCTAAAAAAGTGCTAAGGTTACAAGGTTACCAAACCAATCTCTTCATCGAAGGTTAGGGCCATCCTACTAGTTAGGTAGACGAGTGGGGGATCGTAGTAAGTCCATGGTTGGTGAAAAAGCGCTTGAGTGATGCTTCTCCTCATCATTTGGTGACCAAGATTTGAGGGAGACTACTTGGACCATTTGTACTTTCTATATTTAGTAAGCTTAATGAAGCTATGTATGTAAACTTGTATCCATCTATATGAGAATTGTAAATATGAAATGTCATATGGAAATTATGTATCATCATTGCTTGTATTAATGAAAGGAATTATTTTGTATGCAATGGGAAAGTTTGAAATATGTTTCAAATGTATATTTATGATTCAAAAGAAAAGAGAATTTTTATTGCTCTTAAAGGTTAGATGCATAAACTATTCACTTGTGGGTAAAACATAGGAAAAATTACTGGGTAGAACAATGGGCATGTTACACATGGTATCAGAGCTACCAGGTTAAGCTCTGGAACCTATGAGCTCATTACATGAGTAAAACATGAACCTTAATGAAAGTTAATGGTTGAAAATTTCTCATGCCAAGATGGAAAGAGGAAAAGAACAAATGGGAAACAAAAAGGGAAGTTAAGATTTCTGAAAAATTGTTTAAGTTTAGGACTAGGAAAGAATTGTCCTTGGAGTTGAAAGCTCCTAAATCAACAACTCGTTAAGATACACCTTTGTATTATAGAAGATATGTAGCCAGGTTTAGTACGAAGGTTATGGAGGACTACCAATGAGTACATTCACCTTACAAAAATGTTTAAATGACTCTAAGGGATAGAAAGAATTGAAGTAACCCCCCTTATTGATAACAACCTGTAGTTGCGAAAAGTCAAGGATTTTAGATTAAGGATACTATGAATATATGAGTATGCTCTATTGGAAAATAACTAATTGTTAGAATAAATTGGAAAATTCAATCGAAGTAAACGTTTTGTGAATCAAAATCAACTAGAGAGGTAACCAAGAGGTTGGATAGCCCTTGACAGACTTGAATTAATACAAGGTTAAAATCTTGCAATGATAATTGGATCCAGGAGTGAATAGTTAGTACCTTAGAATAAATGGGTTCTAAGGTAGAGACTAGAATGGTCAGAAAAATGAAGAAACCTATGAAAAATAAAAGCCAACATGATTCCACCAACTAGAATAGGCAAGGTTAGTTTGGAGATTCTAATTGGAAAAGGGGGGAAAGAAGACAAACAACCTTAGAATGTCTAAAGTTATGAGAAAGTGGAATTACCAAGAACTTGGACGAAATTAATTTAAAAGATGATCACAAGGTAAAAGCTTGGAAAGAAAAACAAACAAATTGGACAAAGGGCTCAATTAGAGCATAGTTTGGTTGAAGTGCAGATTGAACTTACCAAATTGTCATCAAAAGCAAACTTATGTTTAGATGTTCCTGTAGACATCCAAATTTGGACACTTAATTTATCCAAATTTATCACTTTTCGTCTAAACATCCTCTTATCTGAGTTAATTAAATAATATTACTATTATTTAATTAATATCGTTAATTAAATAATATTACTATTATTTAATTAATATCGCACTTTAGTCCCTACGATTTAATTAATACCAAATACCTTTTACCCTCTTTTAACTCTCTTTTCATCAAATAAATTAAATAAATATTACACTGTATTTTAATTCTCATGTCATTTTCATCTAATCCTAATCCATCTCCTACTAGGGATGTGCACATGCCTTAATCCTGATTAGATGTGTCACATCCTCCAACTTTTTGCGTTGGCTTCTAACTTCATTTATCCTCTAATTACCACCACTGCCTCAATCATTCTCCAAAGAATTTTAATTCCTTTTATTCTTCCTGTATCTCTTTTATATGTGAATTTTTAATTCACATTCCATCCTCCCAAGGCTTCTAGAACCTTGGACATGTCACAATCTCCACATGTGACCAACCTTGACTTGTCACAATCTCCACATGTGACCAAGTCCCACCTTTTTGGAGCCCACCTTTTATCCTCTAGATCATCTTATGAATGTGAATTTTTAATTCACATTTATCCTCCCAACCACCTTTCCTTTTCCCATGTAGATGTAGATTTTTGAGGAATTCTAAAATTCTTCAAAAGTCCCTTTCACTCCCACTTGGGGACAAGAAATCCCTTTTGTGGAAATCCTCTCATCCCCCAAGGTGCATGTCCTTTTCCACCTCATGTACCTTTTTGACACCTCATTTCCATCTCATCTCCCCTTGGCCACTTCACCCTCCACATGTCAAGATGTGAGGGCTTGTGGGTTCTCAACCCACCATAGCCCTTCATCTTGACCTTGTTGGATCAATCTTGACCCTTGAATTCTCTAGAGAATTCAAATTCTCCTATAAATACCCCCCCTTCAAGGGCATTTAGAGGACTTTAGATTTGAGCACCCTTATGCTGTCATTTTGCATTCTCAACACTTTACACTTCCATACCTACATGCTGTCCATTTGAATCCTCAAGCATTTGCAATCAACTAATCATCTTTGCTAATCATCTTGCCTATAGAATCTTGCATTTTAGTCATTCAATCTACCATCTAAGGAGCACACAAGCTATTCAAATCGAAGGCTAATCAAGGAGAAACCAACAACAAGGAAGGTGATATTGTCCTATTTTGTTTATCTATTTCCTTTCTTATTCTAACTCTCTTTTGGCTAATCTTGAGGTGTCCTTGGTAGTTTATCATTTCATATTTCTTAGTTATTTTTCACATTTAGAATAGCATAAAATAATCAAGGTTCACATTTCTGGCACGCCCGGCGGGACCCACAAACGGGTCTTGCATTTAACTTCCCTTTTGGATTAAGAATTTTGCAGGAAAAACTCACAGAAAGGCGGCAGCGCCCTCTGCTTTACCACAGAAGGGTGGCAGCGCCTCGCAGAATGTTGGAAGCGCCCTCTGGGCCACTATAAAAAGGCAGTAGCGCCCCACATATGAAAGTTTTATTCCTTCTAACATGTTTGCTGTGATTAGGGACATATTTAGAGGGATTTGCTAACACTTTTTTTTGCAGTGGGAGGGGCACAACTTTATCTTTTTCTTTAAAATCTAACAAATTTTACCGCAGAAGGGTGGCAACGCCCCGCAGAATGTTGGCAGCGCCCTCTGGGCCACTATAAAAAGGCAGTAGCGCCCCACATATGAAAGTTTTATTCCTTCTAACATGTTTGCTGTGATTAGGGACATATTTAGAGGGATTTGCTAACACTTTTTTTGCAGTGGGAGGGGCACAACTTTATCTTTTTCTTTAAAATCTAACAAAATTTACCGCAGAAGGGTGGCAGCGCCCCCGCCTGTACGCAGCGCCCTCGCCTGTACGCAGCGCCCCCGCTTGTACGCAGCGCCCCGCCTAGTACGCAGCGCCCCGCCTAGTACACAACGCCTTGCCTTGTACGCAGTGCCCCTGTCTTGCTGCAGAAAGGCGGAAGCGCCCTCTGTCTTACCACAGAAAGGCGGAAGTGCCCTGATTTTTACTGCAGAAGGGCGGAAGCGCCCCAAAACAGCACATTTTGGAAGGTAAAACGGTCATTTTTGCTTCATTTTTGTTCCCTTTTTTGCTGTTTTCAAATAGTAACCCTTTAACATCGTTTTGGCAAGGACAGTGGTGTTTTTTTACTAATGTTTTGCAGCATTTTGTGGTGAAATTTGACCAAGGACGAAGGAGAAGATAGCTAACATTTGCTTGCAAGGCCATTTATTTGATCAAATTGTTGAAAAAAGAAAATTATCTGTGCTGTCCTTGAACATAGTCTAATTAAGGGGATTAAACTCTGCTGCTTGCTGTGCTTGTTTATTTTTTGTGTTACCCAAGGGGGCATTAGCTTGTTTTCGCTTTCCCCTTGCACTTCGTGTGAGCCTGGGGAGTAGTTGGAAACGGTTAGTGTTTTCTTCTTAGTGGAACCTGCTTGGAGATTTCATCACCCCAAGGGACGATTCCAACCACGTGTACCGGCGGGGTATATAAAGGGGGGAGAACGAAAGTTGTACCCCAATCTAGTTGCGTCGTAATTGGCAGAGCGTCGAAGCTAGGGTGATACCTAGATAGATGTGAAGAGTTGGTCTGAGCCTTTCAGTATCTCGCTGGGGTTCCCGACTCACTCTTGTGACGGACTGGTGTTCACGGTTGTGCCTCACGTACCGAGAGTATATCGAGGACTCCCTAGAAGCCTTGTGCATCCTAGATTAAGACTTTGCCTTGCCATACCCTTAATATTAATCATAGGATTGTGCTTGCTTGAATTGTTTTCTGTGAAAAACCTGTGAAATCTTTGATATCCCGGCCTTACTTTATCATTTTTCATCCTTGCCATAGCCTCTTCTATTAAAATCAAGTTCTGTCCCACTGCAGAAGGGTGGAAGCGCCCCTGATTCTGCTGCAGAAGGGTGGAAGCGCCCCTGATTCTGCTGCAGAAGGGTGGAAGCGCCCCTGATCCTGCTGCAGAAGGGTGGAAGCGCCCCTGATTCACTGCAGAAAGCTGTAAACGCCCTGATTTTGTTGAAAACGCCCCTAATTTTGCTGTAAACGCCCTGATTTTGCTGTAAACGCCCCAGAAAGCTGTCTATGCCCCTGATTTTACTGCAGAATGTTGACTACGCCCCCTAACTTCCTGGGGATGTCATTTACAAACCGTACATCGAATCAACTTCGTTCAAAAACCAAAGTTGCTTAGTTTTTCAAGCTCTATTCATTGGTACCTTCCATTTTCTCCTATCAAGAATTTGACCATCCTAGGGCGGCCACGCCCCGCATTGCAGCGTGGACACGCCTCTAACTTCCCGGGGCTGCCATTTACAAACCGTACATCGAATCAACTTCATTCAAAAACCAAAATTGCTTAGTTTTTCAAGCTCTATCTAGTGGTACTTTTTATTTCTTCCTATCTAATCAAATCAATCCAATCAAGTCCAATCCAATCTAATCAAATCTAATCCAATCAATTTCAATCTAATCCAAATCTAATCCGATCCAATCCAATCCAATCCAATCAAATCCAAATCCAAATCCAATCCAAATCCAAATCATCTAATCTAATCCAATCTTGCCAATCCAAATCCAAATCCCATCAAAATCAAAATCAATCCCATCACATCATCCAATCATCCTAATCTGAGCTTTAATCCAATCCTAATCTGAGCTTAACTTAAATCCTGATTTGAGCTTTAATCCGTTCCCATTCAAAATCTTTTAGCCATCCTCTGTATCTTGTCATCATCATGAACCTTCATCCTCCATCAATAGTAGTCAAGGGAAACCCTAATTATGTGGACGACGATAACGAAAGTCTTGTCGATCAAGAAGAATATGATATAGATCTCCATGATGCTATCGTTACTAGTAAGCTTTCTCCACCCACTTTCCACAATCCAATCACCCCTTCTAGTTATCCCATTATGTCTTCATCCATGCCCAATCATGCTCCTTATGCTACCTTTGACAAGGGATATCCAGTACCTTCCCCTTCCCCATCTACATCCTCTTATCCTAATTTTCCATCCCAATACTCTTATTACAATTTCCCATCCATGTCCCCCTATCGTAATCCTCTTTCCCAATCTTCCTATACTAATCCTACATCCACATATCCTCATCCTAATCCACCATCCCAATACCCTTATTATAATCCATCCCCCACATCCTCTTGTCCCACCACACCACCTATATCCTCTTGTCTTAATCCACAATCCATGTCCCCCTATCTTAATTCACCACTCCAATATCCCTACCTTAACCCTCCATCCAATCCCATTCATCCATCTACTCCTAGTCCTCCATCCAATCCCATTAATCCATCCCATCCTAGTCCTCCATCTACTCCTAGCGCTCCATCCAATCCCACTCATCCATCTACTCCTAGTCCTCCAATCCATAATCCCTCATCCATTTCTACCACCCCAGCCAAGCCAACCATATGCAAGTCTTTCATTTCAGAAGTTCTCCAAGGACTCATTACAAAGAAGCCATCCCCAACTCCACATCTTGAAGTCATGGAAGCATGCCATCTAGATCCATCATCCATGGTCACTAGTGATGAGACCTTTCTCCATACCACACCTATCATTGTTGTTACAACCCCTAGCACTAATCAAACCGTTGAAACTATTGAACCCGCTTCGTCCGTTGAACTCCATCTCCTGCTCCAGAACCGAGATCCATCAGAGACGCACTTGAATCAATCCACTCCTCCACATCGGTGGCACCAAAGACCAGATTCCAGCAGACCTCATGGATCTTCCATCCCTCCATCTTCTCCTTGAAGAGTCCCGAAACAAGACCTCCGTTACCGTACCTCCCACACCGCGATGGAGTCCAGCCAGGAGTCCTAATCCAAAGCATGCGGCCATATCCTTCTCTAGATCAAGATCCTGCCATCCCATCTAGTCCACCTCAAGATCACAGTCCCCCATCCATTCCATCCCATGATCCCCTTGTCATTCAAGCTTCCACTGCTCCATCTCCCTCTCCATCGCATGAGCCTACTACCACAAATCCGGATCCTATCATGAGTCCCTGCTCCCTCCTCTGATGTTGCTATCCATCATCTCCTTCTCCATGATCCCCATCATCGGCCCTAAAATGCTATCTGCGGCTCACATATCCCTTGGTCCTCTCCACATTTCCTCCATGGTGGTCTCTCGGAGAAAAACAAGCATATACACCAGCCCTCCTCTTCCACCCTAATAGTAGACACATTCTTCGGAATAAACAAAATCCTGTCCTAGATGGATGCTCCAAGAGGAATGAACTGCTCGAGGGAAAGGTTTAGGCCACCATGAGCAAGGTATTATAGAGGCCATCCAAGCTAAAGAACATTTGTATCCGCACGGTCTTGGATGTACTACTCACGACTCGCAATCTAAAAATGTTGGTGCAACCTCTATACGTCCTCAACGAGCCTTTTCCAAAAGAAATATTGGCTCTTCCCATCGCCCCACCAGATCATATGTGGTCATCCCTCCTCCTCTATCGTATCACCTCAAAACAACCGTCCATCTTCCCCCTTCCTCTACTCCATCCATTTTGGGTCCTTACATCCCTCCATCCACCATCTCCAATCCTCCATCCACCATGCCCTTGTTTCCTCCAGGTCCTATGTCTATTTTGGGCCCCTATATCCCAAAATCACCTCCTCCATCTTGTCCTATACACCCTTTCATCCATTCATCACCTATCCATTTCATCCACCATAAACATCCTAATCAGGATCAACAAAGACACTTACCTAAACATCCTCCATCTACACGTAATCCCCATACTCCTACCCCCATCATTCCACATCATCCATTTCCTCACACCCATCCCATTGCTACTAAAAGCACTTTGGTTGTTAAAGAAAAAATGCATAAATCCAAGCATCCACATGAATCTATGGCTCCCCATGTCCCCTCTAAAAGACATGGTGAAGAGAAAATCAAAATATGCATCCAAGATCCATGGGCCAAAGAGACCACTCACAAAGAAACAAAGATCAAAACCATGTGGATCCCAAAGAAAAGATGCAAGCCATTTTTATGAAAAATCTGTAGAACATCCGAGTCACTAATCCAAAGCTAATCTGTACACCCTTTTTCATCTCCTTCAAAAATTACGTTTGGGTCCTTATGTCCCGAAATTCACCATTCCATTATCCACACATCCTCCATCCAGTAATCCTCTCATATTTTCACATCCACCACCACATATGCCAATGTTGGTCCTAAACACATCTCCCCATCACATATCCACCTCATTATTCTATACATACCCTTTCCAGCATCCCATCCATTACCCCACATATCTCCTCCATCAAATCCCCCTAATTCATCCTCTTGCATAATCCATTTATCCCCATAAGGTTGTACCAACATCCAATAGTCGGTTCGAACATGGGCTCTTACTACCTCGTATAGAACTTGATGCTTGAGTCATCCATCCATATCCATATCATGTATCTTCTAAATTCCCTTATCCACATCCATATCCTTATCCATTTTCATCCCCCTACTATCCAAAAAATATCAAAAATGTCAAAAATGTCAAAAAAAAAGTAAAAAAATGCAAAGAGAAATAAATCCATCCAATGGTGAAAACTTGGCAAACAAGCGCCTTGGATAAGTACCATGATGAAAACCTAGCAAATAGGCGTCATGCGTAAATCCCCATCTGCACTTGGGGGCAACTTCCTGATATGCATTCCCTCCATCCACTATGCTTCCAGCTATGCACCCGTCTTCTTGTTATCCGTCCTCTTCATAAATCCCCCCCTCCCACCTATCTTCCACATCCTACCATTCTATCCCATTTTCCTTCTTGTGATCTTGATCAAAATAGGGGCACCTATCTATGCATGCTTTGGACACCTATTGGTATACATCCCCTTCACCCATACTCTATCATATTCCTTAGTCACCCATCCTATTTCTCATCTAGTTATCTCCTTTATCTTCCCATCCACTTGTCTTTTGTCCCTCATGCCTCCTCATATATGACATATCTAGAGTGGGGGCATCTGCTTCCTTTGTGACATAGTCCTTGGAGAAATCATCTATCATAACAGCATCCCTTCCATCTGCCCATCCTTGTCTTCGTATCCCTCTATCCTGGCATCTCTTTCATCTCCCAATCCTATCCATCTATCATAGTATCCCTTCCATCTCCCCATCTTTCCTAGCATTCCTTCCATCTCCCCATCTCTCCTAGCATTCCTTCCATCTCTCCATCTATCCTAGTATCCCGTTCATCTCCCAATCCTTTTGTCCCTATCTATTTATCACAGCATCTCTTCCATCTCCCCATCGTTTTCTTCATATCATCCTTATCTTCATCTCCTGATCCTTATATTTCTATCCCTCCAAACAATCCCTTCCATCCCCCATCCCTATATTTCTATCCATTATTTCATCTTTATCCTCATCCCATCTCACAATCCCTTGTCATTGGTATCTGGCTATAGGCCTCCCCCCAAGCAACCCAATGCCATTTATCTCATCATCATTACCCCTGCTTATCTTTCCCATCTCCTATCACTTTTCATCCCTCATCTATCTATCATATCATCCTCCCAAGTCATTTTAATGCTTTGATAACTATCCCATCCCTTCATCCTTCTTCTAAATCGCCCCATCCCTCCATCATTCGTCATTTTTCGTCCTCCTTTCCTCTTTTTTTTCCCTCTGGCTCCC
>VDFB02360920.1:0-21066 GCA_007258455.2 Sequoia sempervirens
ATTGAAAATAAAATTTTCCAAAATGGAAAAATTTATGAAAATGGAAAGTTTCCATATAAAAATGTAAGTTTTTTTAAAAAACAAAAAGGGCAAAATTTTATTCAAGTTTAATTTGGATTGAATTTTAAACATGTGAGCTACTAATGATGATATCTTTTTTTAGGATTTAATAAATATTAAAAGGGGAACTTGCATATGGATTCGTGCCAAAAGGGAAATATGGAAGAGTTCAATTCAAATTTTAAAAGTGGAACTTGTATAAGAATCCGTGCCCAAACTGTCTATAGCTGGAAGGAGTTTCTGGAATACATGTGAAGCTAGTTTCATCATCCAATCAAAATTTTCATTAATGGCGGGCTGGCATAATATTTTTTTCTCATTGTTCCATGTTGTAACTACTTTTATGCAATTGGATGATGATGTACCATGAGCTCCCAAATTAAATGTAACAACTTGATGCTTCTAGAAGTGCAGTTGCAGCCATTGGATGAATTAAATCCTAGCCATTGATTCAAAATGTAATTTTCTATAAAAGGTCAGTTCCTTCTCATTTGTAAGTGGTGAGACTAGGTTAGAAGAGTTGATTAGAAGCCAGAGTTGGCTAAGTTAGGAGTTAGATTCTACAAGATAGTAGCTGTAGGAGAGGAAAGAAACTGGAAATTGTTATGTAATGCTAGAGAAGTTAATGCAATTGGATTGTTGATTTGGAAAGCTTTGCATTACAGTTTGACAGTTTATGGTTTCTTGTTCTCAATTCTCAATGTTAGATGTTAGATTTCAGTTCTTTTGCAATAATGGTAAAATGTTAATGATGTTGGTCGATCTCCGGTCCATACTTTTAGCAATTTGTTGACTGTAATTTGCTGTGTAAATTTAGTCTGGGCCTTATTTTGTGCTAAGTTCAACTATGGATGCTTGTTTGCATTGTGTCAGTTATTAGGTATGTGGATGAATATTCATAGTTTGAAAATATTCAGTTTCCTTAGAAGATTGCACCATTTTTGTAGAGTTGTGGGCTTGTCCTTGATCAAGTAGAGGTTGGTTTTATTGGAGATCTGTCCATTTGCAGCATTCATCATTATTGTGATTGATCTTAGGAGCTAGTGTAGAGTTGAATCTCTCTTAACCCTTATCTCTTTTGCTGTTTATTTTGAATCTAGGTTAGTTTTAGGATTAAAAGCATCAACATATTGTTGCATCTGATGAAAGTACACTTCCAGCATTGTTCATTTGTAAGGCCCCTTGTGATTACCAACATTTTCACATTTATCACTGAGTTGTATGCATTTTCAATACCTGACATTAGAGACCTTGGGGTTATCTCTTGAGGCTTGCTAATAGAGATTTACCTTTGAAAAGAGATAGGATTTCCATATTCTATCTAAGTTGTTGCTATGCAGAAAACACCATCAACACTTAGTGAAAAATGACTAAGTGTTAGAATTAGTACCTACATGAATACACTACAATCCTCAAAACTTCAAAACAAATTTAATCAAAACTTCCCCTGAGATGAATATGACAATTTTTCACTATCCTACACCCCCCCTTTGACATTAATGGAAAAGATAGGAATCTGCATACCAAAAATTATACAAAATTTCTATAAACAAACTGTATATGTACAAACATGCTTTTCTAACTTACATGGACTTGAATATGTCTGCAAAATTTTTCTTCAATAGGCTTAAACTAGTGTCCCAACCCTTTTTGAGACTCTCCAAAATAGTTATGTGACCACATAATAGATAGTTTTGCATCTCTATTCAATCAATATTTTTCGGATCACTGACAATCATAGCATCCTATGCTTCCTTCAATGCACTAAGCATTGTCTCCATGTTAGGATCAATTATTCCTTTGAGCTCACATACCCTTTTAACAATTTTGTCTTTTTCATGCTTCAAATTTTTAATTTTGTCAGGCAGGGATATGACTTGACCTTTTTGGTTACCCACATAAACGGTTAGAGGATCAAAGGTTTGAGAAATATCTGCTAACTATTTCTCATATTCCTTAATTTTCTTCTCATTAATCTCAGTGAATTTTGACAAGGATAAGCACTCCCTCGTAGGTCCCAATGAATAAGGTCAGGGTGATGGTGTGAGGCTAATGGAAAAGATAGAGGTGGAATTGAAGAGGGAAGGAAGATCCAAATAATTGTAGGAAAGTATGATAGCCTATTCTTCAGGTATGTCCTCAAGAAAATCGATTTCCAAGTTAACATTATTCAAAGTGCTAGTAGACGATGCAAAAACTTTTTGTTTCTTGTCGTACCCTAGCCCCAAATTTTTATGACGCACTAGTATATTTCAATGGGTTTTCATCTTTGATGTTCTTCGACATCAAGCCCCCCCTTGATAATTATTTTTTTCTACTAGTTTAGAAGCATGAGGATAGACTTCTTGAAAATACTCAATAAGAGGGGGTGAGGGTTTAGGTTCCTCTCTATAAACCCATTGATTGATGTCTTCATCTTTTTTATCTTGTAATGTTCTTGGAGATTGGAAAGCGGTAGAACCCAAATTCTTGGAATTGATGTTTTTGGTCTTTGATTCTTCCTTTAGTGCATACTAAGATGGTTGGCCATAAGTGCGGGGAGATGAAGGCATTGTTTCTGCATTAAGGGCAGTACACATCTCATACTCTCCACAACCTTTGTCAATGATCTAGAATTTGGTGATGGTGGAATAAAATGTGGTGGATAGAGTGGAGTATGTATTGGATGATGGATTAGAAGTTCTAATGGATGGTGATTCCTAAGGAGCTTGCACTTCTACTTCTAGACAATGTCAAAAATATGGGAAAGAGGCCTCTAGAGCACACTAATACTCAAAAGGCTAGGGGTTGGCATGGATAGTGACTTCAACCCTATTATATGGAAACTTTAGACACTGATGATATGTGGAAGGGATGGATTACATGGCATGAATCCATGGTTGGCTGAGGAGAAGATTATATGATAAATCTAGATCAAGGACATGGTAGGTAGTATATTGCATGACAGGACCAATTTGGATGGGAAGGTAAATAATACCCTCTGAGTTTCTTTTTGCATTTTCATATGCCTTGTTTGTGATGGTTTGATTGTCCAAGTTAGTGTGAGTATATCCCACCTATTTTATGAACTTTAAAGTGCATATATTTATGGAAGAGCCATTATCTAACAAGACACTTTTTACCTTATGCTGGGTGATAAGGACTTCATTTTTTAACATGCAATTGTGGGATGGATCAATTGGTGGAATATCATTTTGGCTAAAACCCAGTTGATAGTTAGATGACAAGTGTTTTCTACTAGAGCCTAGAATTGGGTGGGATCAATGTCATTCAATACATGTGTGTCATGTAGAGATTTCATGAGAATCTATTGATGGAATAGGGAAGACCTTAGCAAATATAGGATAGATATTTGTGCGGGGGTATTACCAAGGTGGTCAAGGATATTGTACTGTGGGATTTTAGGAGTTGGTTGAGATGAAGTGGAAGGCCTAGGAAATGATCTATGAGTGCAGTGAGTTGTGATAGTGTATTGGGGGTCTTTTCTTTTGACATAGATGATGGATACATGTGGGTCCGCTTGAGAAATGCACGTAACAATATTCTCATACTTGTATGGTACATTGTTATAGATAATATTGTTTGTGCTATTTTTTTGGCTATTATTGTTGGACCCAATGTTTTCATTTGAGGTGTTAGGACCCTGGTTATGCTTGGGAAAAATATTTTGATATATTTGCAACTAAGCATTGGATGAGGTAGCTTGGTTTTCATCCACTACAATATCTTCTTGATCAATGAGATCTTGAATGTAGCTTTTAAGCCCTTGACATTTGTTAGTGAAGTTAACTTTAATCCTATGATAATCATAATACTCATTCTCTCTATACCATGTGGGGTTTGGATTTGACTCATCAAAATTTTTTGTAATAGGATAAGTGATTGCATATTTTTCTTGGAGTAACCTCTTGAAAATGAAATCTAGGGACTCTCCCAGAGGAGTGAATGTGTGTTTGTTACTCTCTTGATTGGTTTGGTTGGACTATGGGGGAGGATGGGGTGCACCTTATGGTACAGATATGAAATTGGAAATTGATGGTGTATGAGGGGCATATTTTGATATCTGATAAGTGCTAGCTACTGGGATATGCTTAGTGTTAGTGGCACCATCATTAACAACACTTTTGTTTCTATTCAAGTAGCGTGATTTGTCCCCAAATTGTTTATATTTATCTTCTTTGAAGATTTTGATGAGACCTTTAGGAATGAGGGTCCTTTCAATAGTGATACCCTTCTATATTACCTATGCAAAGGCACTAATGCAATGGAGACAGAAGTTGTCAGCCAACTTAGGATGGTAGTTTGCAACAAAAATGCTCACTAACTCCTTCTCAAGAAGACTAGATTTGAGTCGAGTGGAAAGGGCTCACCACCTTTGCAAGTAGCTTGCAAATGTTTCTTCCTCACAATGTTTATCCTTTAGGAGATCTAAGGTGTCTATGTCCTCAAGATTGAAAGAGAAGTGTGTGACAAACTTCTCTAACAAATCAAAAAAAGAACAGATTGACCCATTTGAAAGACCCATGAACCAATCTAAAGATTGTCCTATTAAGCTCCTAGGGAACAACTGTAGAAGGTAGTTATCATTATGCAAGATCTCTTGACAATGCATATAAAACTCTTGCAAGTGGTTTTGTGGATCACCCCTCCCCTTGTACTTGTCAAATTTTTAGATTTCAAAATTTTTAGGGAAGGGGATGAGTGAAATGGATGATTCAAACAGATAAGGATAAATGTCCTCAAACTTGAAGCCTTTATTTGATGTAACAACTTGCAAGTATTTTAGAGTATTTTTCATGTTCTCCCATTCTTTATTAATTGGTATTGATGGGGGAGGAACGACTAAATTGGATTGATCATAAGGATAATATTGTTGATAGGGTGGCAATGGAGGAAGGATGGATTGATCGTAGGATGGCAAAGGATATGATGGAATATGCTAATACTGCTCAACATATGTGGGTTGAGGATTGGTGTAAATTTGTTGATGTAATGGTGGGGATTGGTAGTATGATGAAGAGGCATCCTACTCATAGGATGGTGGCTGATGATAGTAAAATGGATTAGATTGGTAATCATATGTAGGATATTATTGGGAAATATATGGAGGTTTTTGTGGATTTGATTGCTCATGGTAAGTGTTTTATTACAGATGTTGAGGATTAGTGTAAGATGGTTGTTTTTGGAATTACTATGGATTAGAGTAATAATAATAATTGGTGTTGGGGTTTGATATAATGGGTTGTGGTCTAGGACTACCTGGTGGAGGACAAGGTTGATAATAAGTGTTTTCCAAAGAGGGTTGATGAGGTGGAGGTTGTGGTGGGATTTGGGATTGATGTAGAGGTTGTGACGGGATTTGGGATTGATGCAGAGGTTGTGACAGTGGTTGCTATAGTGGTTGTTGGTGAGGTGGTTGCATTGGTGGTTGTTGGTAAGGTGGTTGTGATGGTGGTTGTGATGGTGGTTGTTGTGTGGTTGTGATGGTGGTGGTTTCTGGTAAGGTTAGTTTGATGGTGGTTACTATGGTGGTTGTTGGTTAGGTGCTTGTGATGGTGGTTGTTGTGGATTACCCAACTCGGTTGTTGTAGGGTTGGTATATTTCCTTGAGGATGATGCTGAGATGTACGTGGAGGTGGTGGTAAGTTCAATGGGCATGTACGGATGAGATGTTTATGAGGAGGTGGAGCAGAAAAAGGATTATATACATTTCCCACAATGTTTCTAGATGATTGAATTGATTGATTTAGTGGAAAAGGTGGTGCAGATGGTACGGGGGTTGGACCTTGTAGGATGCTCATACCTTACAGATTGGGAGGACCTTGAAGATTTTTAGGACTAGGAGGATTGCTAGGATTAGGAATTTGGGAATTATTAGGATCAGGCATTGCACCCATGACTGCAATCAGTACAAGAGTGGGAAGAAAATGATAACACATCATTTCCAAATCCCTGTTGAAAAATGTGTCTTGTGGAGTAACTTGTGGGATTGATGAGTCAAGATTAACCTGAGAACTTTAAAAATCCTATGGTGGAGGAGTGGGTGTGATATTGACATATTGTGATAAATCAAACCCTGGTGGTGACGTGGTAGGATCACTAAGATATTCATCAATAGTTAGCTCAAGTTGATTGACCATGATTTCTTTTAGGGAAGGTTGTATGTGGATTTCCATGTTGGATTGTGAAGAACCACCATTAGTGGGTGGATTCAGAGGATACTAAGGTTGACTACCTTAGGACTATCATATCTCCATGAGTTTCTTCACCTATGATCATGTGATAATGGGCATGAAAATGCAAACGACTAGGTGACCAGGATGGCACTAAGTCCTAAGATGCACTTAAGTAATGGCGACCTAGATGATGACTTAAAAATATTGTTAGGATGATGGATTGATTGATCAGATGATTGCTAGGATAATATTGAATTGTTGATTAGATTAAATTAGATTAGATTAATTATATATGATGATTCATTGGATTGATATGATTAACTTCGAACTAGATTCAAGATTTCAAATGGATGATGCAAAATGCTGATGATTGGATTAGATGATTAAAAGGATTATTACAACACAAATCCATCCCTAGAGAGAAGTATAATTAAGAGGCCGTGAAGGATTATTGACTCAGGATGGATAAAAATTCTATATAAGTAGGGATGATACCAATTAGGGTCAATTTCCTAGCCTGATTTGCATAAAAGGTCCCTAAAATGATGTCTAAGGGATTTAAATTGATGGATCAATGATAGATATGTAGTCTAAAGATTCCCTAAGATGAACCTATGTGATTAGATCGATGAATGGATGAATTTTAAAAAATTAATATGCATGAAAATGATGATTATGGCTAGATGGATGATGATAAAGATATTTTGATCACAGGAATGGACTCAATAAACAACTAGCTTTTAGTGCCCAAGAGGGTTCACTCTTTGGCTTTTGGATGGGAGACATATTCACCTCTATGTAAGGACTGTTCGCCCTTCTAGATCACAAGTTTTCCTATCCAAAAGTTCATAGATTCGCCCCTGTGTGAAGCCAGTTTTCATATGTAGGACTCATGAGTTCACCTTATCTTGGATTGTATAGTCAAAATTTAATAGGAACACCAAAACAAGTAGTAGGGTCGCCTAAACAGGACTTAGTATGTAGGGAAAAAAATAGGATCACCTTTGATGAAAACAAATTCGCCTATCTAGGTCTTAGGACTACCCCTTTGGATGTACGAACAAGACATGGAAATGCCTATTAGGGAAGTAGGATTACCTATTTCTTCAAATGTATGGATGGGGATGGTACAAAATCGATGCTAAATTTCCCCTATGGGGGGCAGGTTCTCCTATTTTGCTAGATGTACAAATGGAGGATTGAGAGATTCAAACTTGGGTTCACCTCTGTGGCTGACGAATTCGCCTATTTAGGGAATAGGCGAATATGGGTATGCCTATGTAAGGGATTGGATGGGTGATTTTGCCTCTTGGAGAGGCTAGTTTTCCTATCTAGGATGTATAAACTAGACTAGACTCAGACATGGATTCACCCCTTTGGGGACAGGATCTCCATCCACAACACAAATTCACCTTTGTAGGAAAAGAATTCACCTCTAAGGGTAGGGACAAACTATGGAAAAGGAGAAAAATAGAAAAAACCAAGTAGTGGGCAAGGATAGAATCAGACTAAGACACTCACTGGTATATCACAAGAAGACATGCTAGAAAACACAAGCTTAAAATTTGTGATAAAGGGTTTACAAGCTTAATGTAGGTCCACCACATTGAGGATTACCCAAGGTTAATACTCCATGATACTGGGGTGGTTCTTTGGATCACCCTTTCTCATGAAGGCAGATAGCTAGAGATTCAGTGGCACAGGGTTACCAATAGATGCCATAGGCTCACCTTCACTCTCTCACTCAGGAACTATTGTAGTTCACTACATCAATTTCTATCTCAACCTAAGGGAGTATGTAGTGAGTAACTTCAAGGTGCTATACACAATCCCTACACTACACCAAGTTGTGGCTAAACATGGGTCTTATCTAGGCTATATAGGCTATCTAGGGGTGTTCTCGATACACCAGGAGGGTGCATGAGGTACAACCATGAACACCAACTTGTCACAAGCATGGATTGGGAGCCCTAATGAGGTATTGGAAACTTAGACCATCCCTTCACACCTTAGCTAGGAATCACCCTAGTATTGATGCTCCGTTAGACATGATGCAATTGGATTGGGATACAACTTTGAATCTTTCCCCTTTATATAGCTAGTTGGTACATGTGGTTGAGATTTTCCCTTGGGGTGATGAAATTCCCAAGTATGTCTCCTAAAGGGAAAGAAATTCTAGGAATTTTTGATCCCCAGTATCACACATAGTGCAAGAGGAGAGCATACATGCAAGCTAGCACTCCTAGGTGGACTCAATTGGACTAGAACAAGTTATGATTTTTGATCACCAAGCTCATCGTACAGTGCAAGGGGGTAGCATACATGAATAACTTGCTCCCAAACATTGAAAAAAAATGTTAATTGACGCTTTAGTAGAATCCAAATGTTCCTAGATTAGTATGGAAAATGACAGACACACAAACTAATCTACATGTCTTCAATTGATCGTCTTGTAGCAAACGAATTAGTAGTTTGACCTCTGATCTTGGATGAATGATAAGCTATGCAAAAATTAGTGAAAATTCTACAATCATAGACAAACAAGTGAAAGGATTAGTAGCTAAAACCATGAACAAATAAAAGCAAAAACTAGAAAATTTAGGTCATTGGATTACCTTAGGTTTGCCCTTGTGTAGGACGAATTCACCTTTCTTTGATGTTTAGGGTCGCCTTTCTAGTGGATAGGTGGGTGTAAGATTTCCATTCTAGTGGAAAGGTGTATTCAAAATTGCCTCTGTAATCTGAGCAGGATCACCCTTTCTACTAGCAAGTTCGCCTATTTGTACTACCTAGGTGTGTTTACCTCAGAAATTTTTGTTCTTGGTTGCAGGTTGCATATTCACCCATTTATAGGTGGTTGCACAATTTCCTATGTCCTAGCGAGATTGCCACTGCGATCAAGCAGATTCACTCATCGAGGTGAATTCACCTCTATAGTCAAAATCCAAACCTAAAAAATTTAAAACAACACCAAAAAGTGAAAGTAGACTCATGATGTGGGTCCCATCGAGTGTGCCAGAAATGTGTGCAAGTTTTCTAGTCTTAAAAATGAAAAAAAACTAAATGAAATGCAAGGAGAGAAACACAAACAAAATACTCAGAACTAACCTAGTTTAATTCAAAAACAATACTCAAGAAATATCAACTTTTACCTTGCTTGAATTGTCTCCTTTGGTTGGCCCTTTGATGTCACTTTTGTGTGCTCCTTTGTTTGATAAAATGGCATGCAACTTAGCTCAAAATGATGGTGAGGCTATGAGGAATGCAATGGCGTAGTTTGATGGTGGATTGGATCCAAGATGAGTACTCAAAATTCTGCAACAATGGTGGTCTCTAAGCTTGGGTGTATGAGTGTATAAGTTAGCTAAGTGTGTGATTGATGAAAATGAGGCAAAAATCACAATATATAGGGAAAAGGCCCATAAAGGAATGGATGGCTAGGATTGATCTTGGGATGGGAGATAAATGGCTAGGGTGAGTTGAGACCTCACAAGCCATCACATGAGGACATATGATAGGTGAAGTGGACAAGGAAAGCTGATGTGGATGTGACATGGAAATGAGGTGGAAAAGGTAAGTCTTGTCTCATCTACCCACATCATGGGATGATGTGACAATAGAAGAATTTTAAATTCTTCTAAAATCTCCCTTTCTTTTGGATATTTGATTTTGGGATTGGGGAGAGAATTTTAAATTAGTCCTTTATTCCTCTAAGGGTATTGGAGAAATAAAGTGGAATTAAAAATTCTACCTAGGATGCATGGGGGAAATAAAAAATAATATTAAATTCCTAGGGGAGAGGAGACAACTTCTCCAAATGTAGAAGGATTTAATGAAGGATGACTAGGGTACATGCCATAAATGGAATGAGGAATAGGCTAGGTTTAATTACTGACTTAGGTTGTGCAAATGAAGGATTATGTTGGTTAATGGGGGATTAAAGGAAAATTGAAAGATATCAAGGATGTGACCCTAATTATAATTAGGAATGTGCACATCATAATCATAGATTAATCAAATTAATCTAGATTAGTAGAGGATTATGGAGGATTGAACAAGAAGAGAGAAATAATTAATTTAATATTTGATTTTAATTCATTTGGGAGAAGTGACTAAATTAAATAAATTGGAATATTTATTTAATTAAGAGAAGAATAAGGTAAGGTATTCAATTAATCAATCAAACAAATTAGGAGACATTAGGAATAGGACAAATATTAACCAAATAATGAATTATTTAATTAATATAGTTTAGGGATGTGGGATAGAAGAATACAAGGAAAAATTTGACCATATGGGGGTGGTCAAATTTAGGTGTCTACACCTTACACCTTAGGTCATCAGGTACATGGTCCTTATCACATACATCAATTGTAGGCCTATCCTCAAGAACATGATTTTCTTCTTCACCTTTGACATGTGGTGAAGAGAATATTTGATTGACCTCTTCATCATCATGAGCATGCTCATCAGACTTCTCCTCCATTGTCTCTTTGTCTCCTGGTTCCTCATTATACTCAACCAATGGATTGACCACTAGTTGGTCATTTTTTTGCATTTATTGGATGAAAGGAATTGGAGTTGATTATTCATCTAGCTGATTTTCCAATTGAGCTAGCTTATCTTCTCTTTTCTTCATAGATTGTGTTAGAGCCTTTTTTGGTTGTCTTTCAAGTTCTGGTTGTGTGCCCTTGTTTTTCATTGCAAATCCTTGGCTTGTGAGTTTTATCTGTCATTTTAGCACGTGGGTTAAATGGGCTCCCACAAGGGTTGAGCCCAGCGTGCTAGTTTTCATCTCTCCATTGGGGCGACCTATGTTAGGGTTTTTCCTAGCTTTTCTTTCCCCGTTTTTGGGCTTTTAGTTCAGTTCCCCTTTCTATTTTGCTTGCCTTGGATTTTCTTTTGTTTTATCAAAGGTGGAATGGATGCTTGAATGGAACTAGAACTTTTCCAAATTCTAAAGTTCTAGGTCCTGTTCATGCATCTGTCCTGGTTCTGATTCAGCGTGATTGGGGTTTTGTTTCCTTTCTACCCTGCGTCGGTTGCTGGTCATTTTCCTCTCCGCGTTCTTCCCTTTATTTTCTTTTTTTGCTTTGTTTCCTTTGGTGGGTGTAGTATCAGAATGAGAATAGGTTTTGGAACCTTTTCAAGGTTCCAATTTCAGGTTTTGTTCTACTCTCGTCTCCCTTCCCTTGTCTTTTGCGGAGGTGGATCCAGGTTGGGTTTTGGTCTCGAATGGTCATTTTGGTTTTTCATTTCTTTCCCTACTCTGACTCCGGCTCTGTCTCTTTCCTGGTTCCAGCTCTGACCTTGTTTGGTTCCAATTCTGTTGGTTTTTTGATTCATTGACTTGCCTAGCCAGTATACCTGCAACTTAAGTTCCCCCTGAGCCCCTTTGTCTCGTCGTTAACCAGCCCCTGGTTACCTTTTCCACCAGCTCCTCGCTACTAACTTCTTTTGCTATGTAGGTCTTCACCTTTCGGCTAGTGGCTAGGTCCTAACTGCCTCTCACCCTTCGCGTTGCTGCTAGCAGTCCATGCTTTTCCTTCCGCGCGGACGGCGTGTGCCTGCCAGGTGTCACCGGGGATCACCTGATCCGCCTTCGGTATGATGTCACCCCGATCTGGCAATCTCTCCCCGACTTTACGATGCATTCGATGTGATATGGGGACTTCGTCAAGATGTCTCCTCGACTTCCTTTTGTCTAGCCAATATGTTTCGCCAACTTGGTGGCCTCTTGCCAACTGTGTTCAGTGATCGATATAACATGTTTTCTTTGGCCAGATGTCTCCTCAACCTGATGATGTCTTGCCGATTCTATGAGCTCCTCGGTGTGACTTCGTGCCCTTTGCTCGCTGTCGCCCTGATGTCTTCCGGACACCGCTTTCTCTTGCTGATGGTGCTTCTTATTAGGGTGTCAACATGATCTCCTGCCGATTGTGCCTTCTCTCACTAATGTGGCATTGTTGTCGTTGTGATGTTTGGCCGAGTGTGCTCGGTTTTGCCGAATGGTATGTTTTCTCGATGAAACATTGGGTTCTCGGCGTGTTGTCTTCCCGACTCCGCGGTGTCATGCCGACTGGTTTGCTGGAAGCTGTGGCCGACATGGATTAAACTAGGGATGCATTTATTATGGTTGGTCACTTGACCCGTGGCTCAAGAATGATGATGATAAAGATTTCATAGGATCGGCATGATGACCCCGATTTGGTCCTGAGCCTTGATTGTTGGTGCTGGTTGGTGCGGTAGAGATCAAATTAATTGCAGAATTAGGGCAATGAACTGTCTGGTGAGGAGAGGTGGTTGAAACGGCTGGCTTTTGCATTTATGGCCTCTGGATTCGTGACGATCGCACCCACAGATTTCTTGGGTTGGCATGATCGGTGTACCTTCCTGGTTTGACTACGATGGCCGCCCATCCCTGTACCTACTTCTTCTGACCTGATCGGATCTGCATCAAGATTTCCCTGGGATCACCTGGCACAAAGTATTTAATGATATCCAGTGAAGCTGGTGAGGCTGGTGACATGGCCTGCGAGCTGTGTTGACTAGTCATTTTGTCTGATGGCATGTAATCTCATCTGGCCGATTGCTTGTTGCTTCTCCTGTTCCTATAAAGGAGAGTTTCTTGGCCAGATGTAAGGGTTCTGAACTTCGGTGTTCAGTTCCACTTTCTGAGTTATGGGATTGGTCTGAGATAGGTTAGGGTTTAGTCTTGAGTCAATATTGAGTATGTAAGCTGTAGAGTCTGAATTTCTCTATAAATGCAATCAGTTTGTACAAGGAACACATGAAGATGCTTGTCTCTCATGCATACATCATTAGATTGTCTCCACATTTGTATGCTTTTAATCATTTGAATGAATGGCATAAGGTGTCTTTATTCATCTTCTTGTATTTCATAAGTTTGTGTTGTTTGTTGATAGGTCTACTTTAAGGAAGTGGCTAAATCCTTTCAACAGATAGCAGTGATTACTTGTTTGTAGGTTGGATTTGGTAAGTAGAGTCTATTTGATACAAGAGTCTGGATTGTCAGTGTAAGGCATTGACAGTTGATGCAAGGCATCAACAAAACAAGATCCATTGATTGAGCTCTGTTTGTAGATGAATTCCATCTTTTGTGTGTGACTCCATGACCCTGGATTAGGCACTGATCTGTCTTGCAGCCTTGTTCCTCTCAGAAACCTTTTAATCTACAAATCATTGAATATATTTTGTTTAGTATGTGTCCTACCTCCTTGTTGCTTCAAGGTTGAGCTATTGAGAATCTAGCCCCATTTGAGGTCCTCAACGCTTGAAATTAGGAGTTATCTGCTATAAAAAGCAATGTCTAGTCTTCTTTAAGGCATTGTGTGGGTACACCTGCCCTGGTTCTGCAGAGCCTAAAGTGCAGAAGATTTCAGTCTAGCACTGAATCTTGTCAGTTGGTCCAGGTCCTCTGAGCTGCCCTTGATTGGAGATGGCTACCCCATAGGTAGAATAGGAGACAAACCTGGTTTACAAGAAAAATCACCAACAAGATGGCGACTCCACTGGGGATAAACAAGTTGTAATATAGTTTGTAATCAGAAGTTGGCTAGTGTGAGTTCTCATTTGCCCATCTGAGTCACCAACAAGATGGTGACTTTGCTAGGGATAAACAAATTGTAATACAGTCTGTAATCAGAAGTTGGCTAGTGTGAGTTCTCATTTTCCCATCTGAGTCACTAACAAGATGGCAACTCTACTGGGGAGTTACTCAGAAATCCGGTTATAAAGTGCCATATCAAAAGAGTCATATCAATTGCCATGTTGGTTATGTTCAAAGTTTGAAGAATCTTAGGCCTAGGGAAAAGTTTTGTTGCAGTGAACCTGAAAGCTACAAGATCTATGGTGCTCTATTGGATGGAACTTAGAGAAAGATTTACATGTAAGTGAGCTTCATACCACTTGAAGCTCAGTCCTCTGCAAAGAGGTGGCGACTCTGTCAAGGTGAACATGCTGAATATTTGAAGATAGTTCCATGGCTGCAACGTTCCCAGGTATTCTTCATGCTTTTGAACATTTAAAAGAACTTTAGTTCCCTTATTTGGTGAGATCAAGCACTGTCATCAAGGGATATTTGAATATTGCAACTGGATAGTTGTAGAGGGATAGGTTTCATTTGCAAGATGCATTGTTGTCCCGATTCTCCCTCTACAAGCTATGATACCATGCTTAAGGCATAGTCTTGTCTTCATAAGAGGGCATATGATAGTGAAAGATACAGCCCTTTGGATTTTGATAAAATCCAGGGTTACCCACATGCTGCCCCTAGGGGAATCAATAAATATTTACCCAAGTTTAAAGGTGGTGTTGAGGAATCAACATCAAGACATATTCAACTTTTTATTGATTTCATTGGACACTGTCAGGTTGAAAAAGAGGATGTGGTCATGAAGCTATTTGTCAGATCTTTAGAAGGTGTGGCTGATGATTGGTTCACTTGCTTACCAGTGCACTCCATTGTTTCATGGTATCAGCTCAGAACTTTGTTCCTTGATACCTTTGGTGATGTATCTAGTCCTGGTAGAGGTCAAGAAGAGGAAGAAGTGGTTGAGAGGGTAGGACAGAGCACTGACCTACTAAGTTGTAAACAAATATCAGATTTGCTAACCATAGAATATCAAAGATGTGCACACAACAACTCTAGGTTGTTGTGGGCAACTCATATCGGTCTTGACGATGAGGACCTGTAGGATGCAAGGTATGATGCAAGTGATTCCGATGCCCCTTCTAATGGTGATCTTGCAGATCATGATGACACTGATTTCAGTCTGAAATCAGATTGTGCTTCTGAACCAAAGTTGCTCAATGATGAGCAAGATTGGGATGATGATGACAGTTGGACAGCCCATGAGGATGAGTTAGAGTCCTTTGATGACTCTCATTGCCAGCATGATGAAGAACAGAGCCAAGTGAAAAGAGGAAGTGGGAGTAGTAGTTTAAACCATCATTGCACTAATGATGTGCCTCCTCCTACTGAAAATGATATAGAGCAGTCGCAAGATGTGTTGAATGGTGAGTGTATCCCTTTGTATACACTTGATGAAGTTCTCACAAAATGTGACAATATGCAGAGCACTGGAGATAGTTGTTTTCAAATTCAGGGTAATGAAAATAGTGAATATGACAGCCTTTTGTCACATAACAGTTAGCATTTTGAAAGTATGCCTGGATTTCAAATGCATAAGGATCATGTACATGTTTATAATGATGAATATAACAGCCTGTTGAGAGGTACTAACATGTTTTATCAGGTAGCTATTTGTGATCAGACTATGTTTTCATATGGTCTTGATTAGTATTCATAGGTATTGCCACATGACACAAAATCAGACAATGAAGAGTGTGGCAATGATAAAGTTTATTGGGTCTGGTTGCCAGTTGAAGATAAAACTAAACAGAGTAAGTTTTCACTTGCACAGAGGCAATCAGGTACTTGTGTTTGCAGGGGTGCTATCATTCATGTTGTTGCAGTTTGGCAGAGGAAAGCATGAGCTAGGGGAGGCCAACTCATTCTGAAGAATTGTATTTGACAGGGGTAAATGCTGGCCCTCATTTTCATTTGGTGGCTTGGTGTCATTAGATGAAACAAGGAATGAATAAATGGACTCTTGAATTGCAGGTTCATGGACAATTCTTGAGGGTGCTTCACCTGAAGCATATCTATTTCCATGAACATTTAGTCTAGGGTTTTGGTCTTCTATTTCTATTTTGCTTTCTTTTTGTGTCTTCTAGCCTTGTCCAAGCTAGGTTTTTGGTGTGTTCTGGGTCTCTCCTTTTCTGGTCTGCTCTCCCCGATATCTGGAATCTTGCTATGCCCACGAGGGGCATACATCCCCAACGGATATACCATCTATACATTGACATCTATCACATATCCATATTTTTTAGTGTGGACCTATTCCAAATCATGCAAAGCCTAATTGGACATCATAGAAGCATCTTGGGTTCATTGGGACCTATCTTGAATGTTCATAAGTTAATTCATTTCATGTGGAGATAAATTCTTCATATCTTGAGGCCGACATTCATATTTGATCATTCATCAAGTTATTAACCCTTGTGGATAACGTGGACCTATTTTGGAGCTTGAGGATCATATTTATAATCATTGTTATTCATTATAGATCATCAATTTTAGATAAATTCTAAGTTAGATGTTTTAGGTTCAATACATTTTTGCACAAACCCTTCAGAGGCATGTAATAAGGCCTATTGGCTAGTTGTATTCTTGAAGCCCTTGTGGCAAGGCCTCTGAACCTTGGTAATTTTCACTTGTGGACAATGTTGCATGTAATCATTCCATATGAATGAAGATTCATGTTTGTATATCAATTTTCTGTGTTGTTTCTACTGTGGTGATTCATTGCTGCACAGTTCAGACTATTCCTTTTGGAACCCTCCTAGCATGACTTCCCCAAGTGGTATCAAAGAGAGTTTTTGATTCTTGAAGTAATTCCTTGAGGTTAACAGATCATCAATTTCAAGAATACTACATTTGTTTTCAACTGATCACCAATTTTGATGTAGTTGAAACCCTTATAGCTAGATCACTGAATTGAGGTAGTGGCATCGATTCAAGGGGAGATATGCCACCAAGGAGGGCCTGTTATGGTGAATTTTGCTAGAAGAATGGATGAAATTTTAGAAATGGTATGCAGGGCATGATTTAGGTTAGATGTTTTTGAGGAGGATCGAAGGTGAGGCCTAAACCCTAGATAGAATGATGAAAGTGATGATGAAGTAGAAATGTGAATCAAATTGCATAAACCCTAGAAGAAGAAGAAGAAGAAGAATTTGATCAAGTGAAAATGTTGAAAGTGATCTCAACGATTGGAAAGTGACCTAGAGTTGAAATTAAAAATTACATGGGAAATTTGAATCTTGAAGAATTGATTGATTGGATAAATGAGATGGAAGAATACTTCAAATATGAAGAAATTGAAGATTTGGAAAAAGTTAGATTTGAAAAAACAAAGTTGAAAGGTCATGCTACATTATGGTGGAAAGAAGTTCAATTAGACTGAAATAGAAGAGGCAAAGAAAGAATCATCAAAAGGGATAGAATGGTGACAAAATTGACAAATCAATTCATACCAGTAGATTATGAACTGGAATTATTGAAGAGATTGTAGAAACTAAGACAAAAGGAAAGATTTGTGAAGGAGTACACCAAAGAATTCTACAATATTATAATTAGAACCAGTTATAGTGAAGCAAGTAAAGAAAAGTTTGCCAGATATATCAATGGACTAAGAAAAAACATTCAAGAAGAATTGAGCCTAGTAAAGATGACATCTATTGAGGAAGCATACAAATATACAATGAAGGTTGAAGAGAAGCTGAATAAGAAATTTGAATAGAGGAAGAAAAGTGAAAGAGGAAGATTACAAAAGAATGGACCCTAGTCAAGAGAAAGGAAGCACTATGTGGAGAAAAAAAAATATTTGAAACCCTACCAAATCAAAGAAAAGGATGCTAAACCATATCACAGAGGAAGAGATGGTAGAAATTTCTACCGCAATAACAAAGGAGGTCATAATTCTTACCACAATGATGGATTCTGGAGAGATGAAGGAAGATCAAAGAGAAGAGCATTCAGATGAACCTATTTCAAATGTGGGGGTGAAGGACATAGAGCATTCGAGTGTCATCAAGGAAGTATTGGAAAGAAACCTAAGCATACTAGAAGAACACCATATGTGGATGGAGAACCTATTGGATCCCCTAATTCAATTGGGAAAACTAAGAATGGTAAATCATTGGTGATAAGAAGACATTTGATGCATGAGGAAGTGATTGAAGAACCATCATAGAGGAAAAGTCTATTTAGAACCAGATGTAAGTCTAGAAGAAAGGTATGCAAAGTTATCATTGATAGTGTTGGAATAGGTGCCTCAATTCTTACTGGCATGTAACTCCTGAAGGGCAAAGTCACTGTGACATTATTGATGTTTGGTCGACTAGCTGTTCTGAATCCTTTTGAAATGTTCATGTCGCCAAGACAATGCTGTTGTCTCGTCGACTAGTGTTGTATCTATGACTTGTTAGTATTCGCTTAACCTTTTACTGAGCGGAATGTCTCACCGACAGAGCTACATGCATTTGGTATTGGTTGTCTTCGGTGAGACTCCTAACGACTGGAGTCATTGGAGTAACACAAGACATTTCAACATGAAGTCCCAGTGACTAATGAAGGTCTCGCCGATGGGGATACACTTGGAGTCTTCACGGTGACACAAATACTTCGGTATGAAGTCTTAGCAATTGAAGAGAGTCTCACCGATAGCATGTGGTCATCAGCGTAACACAAAGGTCTCAAGAAGAACTCTTAGCGACTAAGTGAGGTCTCGCTAATGGGGATACACTTGGAGTCTTCATTGTGACACAAAGACTTTGGTATGAAGTCTTAGCTACTGATAGAGAATCTCACTGATAGTATATGGACTTCGGTGTAACATAAGAAGTCCCAGTGTAACCTCTTGGTGACCGGTAAGTCTTACTGACGAGTGTTATTTTTGGGATGATTTGAAGACTTTGGTATGAAGTCTTGGCGAACTACGATGGTCTCGATGATGGCTGTGTGACTTTGGAGTAACACATGAAGGCTTGGTGTGAGGTCTTGGCGACAAGGCGAAGTCTTAGTGATAGCCTTGTGGACTCGATGTAATGTCTTACCATTTGAGATGACTCTTTCCGATAGGAATGAAATGAATGTCAGTGGTTTCAGTATGACTTGTGACATTCATTATACTGTCTTATCGACTATTGGGACCTACGCCGATATCGACAGTGAAGCCTTTGAGCATTGGGGAGACACTTCTTGTGTCTCACTGACATGCGAACTCAGTTGAATGTTTCTTTGACCGTTTGACTATCTTATGTGGAATCTCATGGACCAATTAAAGGAAGCAAAATTCAAATGGTTGGCAGTTGAATTTTTGCAACAGTTGTGATGCTGGAGCTGAACTGTATGCAAGGAAAAATCTTCACTAGAATAGAAACTTTCTACGATAGGCAATTATAGATAAGCATGAAGCGAGGATAAGATCGGGATGTGATAAGATCTGAAGGGAATAAATTCTGAGTTGAGATTGGCATTGGATTAGATAGAGAAATTTCTATAATAGGTTGAACAGTGAGTGAAGCAAACTATAAAATTGATACCAAAGAGTTATGTCTGCATTGTATGTAATTTGTTGGTTACTGAAATACAAAGAGATACGGCTTGGTGTGGTGGGTTTTATCTTGAAATGGTTTCCCACGTAAATCTGGTGTTCATTTGTCTTTGTGTATTTTTCTGTTTCTGTGAATCTTTCATGTGTGTCTTCATTGGATTGTAATTTGGAAAGTAAAAGTACTGTCTACATTCTTCCCTGTTGTTTTGACGTTAGAATAGCTGTTTCCGCACCTCTACTTTCCTTACAAGTGGTATAAGAGCCTGGCTAGTTGTGTTATCCTTGTGAGTGGGTTGGGTTTTTTGTGTCAATTATTTTTTAGTGAGAGTTTGGTAGAGGTCTGATAATTCAATTACAGATTAAGATGGCAAGCACATCCAGGAACATGGAAATAGAGAAATTCAATGGTAGCAATTTTGAGTTGTGGAAACTCAAAATGGAAGATCTATTAGTGGACCGATATCTTTGGAATGTTGTGCCTGGAACAAAACTTGAAGACATGAAGCAAGATGATTGGGACCTGGCAGATAGAAAGTCAAAAGGGCTGATAAGGCTCTATCTGGTAGACTCTATTCTTCTAAACATTCATGAAGAAAATACTGCATCTTCCTTGTGGAGAAGACTGGAATCTATTTATCAGGGCAAGTCCTTGGTGAACAAATTGTTCTTGAGGAAGAAGTTGTACTCTTTGAGAATGCAGGAGGGAGGATTTGTTGCTGATCACTTGAATGCTTTCAACATGTTGATTGCTCAGTTAACATTTGTTGGTATGAATATTGAAGATGAAGATCGTTGTATGCTCCTATTGTGTTCTTTTCCAGATTCATGGGATCACTTGGTGATGGCTATTGGGAGTATGACAACCACTTTCAAGATGGAAGATGTTGTTGCTTCTTTGTTGTCAGAAGAGACAAGAAGGAAATCTTCTGAGATGGAAAAGGAGGCTCTGGCTGTTAGAGGCAGATCAAAAGAAAAAGGCAAGAAGGATAAGAAATCCAGATCGAAATCAGAAGGGAGATCAAAGTCTCCTGGCAAGAAGTCCAAGGTGAAGTGTTGGAATTGTGGGCAGCCTAGTCATGTCTGAAAGGATTGTAAGGAGGAGAAAAAGAAGAAGAAGACATCTTACGATAATGATTCTTCCCGGAGTGATCTGAGGCGCCTTCATTTGCTTAGCCTTGGCTATCACGAGGCATTTGATGATGTCTAACTGATTGATTACAGACATCTTTCCACATGACATCTCATAGAATTGGTTCCGCGAAGTATGAAAACTATGGTGGTGGAAAGGTGTATTTGTGGCCCGACTCATCTTTGGAAATTGTTGGCCGTGGAAGAGTCATAATTCAATTCCCTGATGGAAGAGAGAAGGGAATCAATGATGTGATGCATATACCAAGTCTGGCTTGTAATTTACTTTTTGTAAGTAAGATGAATGATATTGGAGTGCATGTCACGTTCTCTAGAAATGGCTGCAAGATGAATAGAGGCTCTATGGTGCTAGCAAGGGGTGCTCGTATTGGTACCTTATATAAGTTGGATGCACAAGCTATTCAATGCAATAGTGTCTCTGCGAAGTCACAGAAAGCTACTCATGGAAGAAAAGAGGAAAACGTTCCTGAGAGTGTAAA
>VDFB02360921.1:0-19849 GCA_007258455.2 Sequoia sempervirens
AGTGCAAGATGAATTCAAATGCAATGTAAGCTTAAGAGCAATGAAATTATTATAACAAAAATTCTATAAACTAAAATGAAAAGGTAATAACAAAAAACAAAAGCTCAGAAATAGTGCTTTAAATGCCAAAAAATGTAGTGTAGAATTTGCATTAGGACTGATTCACCCAAGGTGGCAAATGAGTCCCAATGAGAATTTTTTTTAAAATTTTTAGAAATTTTTAGTTGATTTTTTATGTTTTTTATGTTTTATGATCTGTGTCTTAAATGAAAATGCAGATTTTGTTTGATTTTCAGTTAAATGAGATGCAAAAATGCAATCTATATGAGCTTTCACTAATGCAAAATTTAAAACCCTAGAATTCCAATTAACTAATGCAATATTAATGCAAGAAAGATCTAGGATGATAATGCACATCGAATCATAATTATGATGTTCTAAATGCAAGTTCACCAAAATAAAAGGTGGAAAATTGTGTGCTTTTCTAGGGTTTAGAACCTACAATGACAATCTTCACTCACTTTCACTCAAGAACAAACCCTCAATATCTCAATGCAAAGGAGAAAGAGATATTGCAATAGAGTTGTCCTAGGGGTTGAATGGAAACTAATGAGGGGTTCACTGGTATCAAGTTTAGACTTGGAAAGATAAATGAAAGCAAGATGTAACACGAAACCCTAATTCAATATAGTGACTTACAAAATGACCTAGAAAAGTAAATGAAACAAAATAGAAAGTTGTGAGATGAATTGTGTGCACCTAGAAATTTGGAGACGACTAGAAGGAGGTATGAAACACTAGAAATTCTAGCTTTAATTTGTTGACTAGGACTCATTCGCCAAGCTGGGCGAATTAGTCCAAAATATGGGTTTCTGTGCGAGAATAGGAATCTGGAAAATAGGTATCCGAATTTGCAAAAATATGAATTTTGACCAAAAATGGGACTCATTTGCCAGAATTGTCAAATCAGTCCAATTAGGGTTTTCTAGAATTTTAAAGTCTAAATCTGCTCTTCTCAGTCTGCTCAATCTTCTTCTTCAAGTTTCTGCATTTGAATCTCTAAAAAATCAACCTATAGGTTCTCTCCAATGCTCTCCAATGCTTGATGACAACTTTGACAACTTTGACAACTTTCTCCAAGCTTTCTCCTTAATGTATCTTCAATCTAAACCTACAAATCACACACTAAAGAGAGGGAAAAATGTTGTTTTGTTAGTGGATAGGGGTTTTCCTTGGTCAAACCTCGTTTTGGTAATCAAACCTTGAAATAGGAATGGAGAATGATGAATGAACAAAATGAGATGCTGCAACTCACCAAACTCTAGCAATAAAAAGTTGCAAGCATGTATGAAGTGGCTCTAATGGATGTAGATCTTGACTCTTGCTTGAATAGGATAGATCTTGAATGCAATGCTAGCTTGAATCACAAAACCTACATCAAAATTGTTAGCTAAAAAACAAACATGATGCTTGATGCTTGAATAATGCTCTAGAATGCTTGATAATCTACCCTTGAAGACTCTTGAATGCTCTTGTGAATGCTTGAATGCTCTTGTTAACTCAACTTTGTTATAAGAATGCTCATTCAACTTGCTAGTTGTAAAATGAGGGGAAAAAACTTGTATTTATACTTAATTATGCAAGAATTCCCAAAATTACAACACTACAAGTTGACACCAGATCTAGGAGAATAAAATCTCGCCAAAATTTTGAATTAATTTTGAGTTTGGGCCTAAAAGGACTCATTCGCCCAAGGTGGTGAATGATTCCTATTAGGCATAATTTATGGGACCATTTTTAAAAATGCTTAGAAAGGTGTGAAACTAGGTTTGGGACCCAAAAACCTAGGTGGGACTCATTCACCCAAGGTGGAAAATGAGTCCTAGATCACTAAATTTGGGGTCATTCAACCTGAAACACCTGAATTATGATTGGCTAATGATTTGTGTCAGGATTATCCTCAAAAAGATACATTAAATGAGGCTTGTGGATGTAAAATAAGGCCAATTAAAGCATAAAGAAGCCCAATTATTAATGACAACCCTAGAAAAGTGTGAAAGTGTGTTATAATACTTTACAACACTCCAAATAAGACAAGATTAAGGTTAAAAAGAGGTTTATTAGGTTTAGTTAATTAATAAAACCTTAGAAAAGTATGAAAGTGTGTTACAACACTTCACAACACTCTAGCAAGGTACCATTTAAACTCATTAGTTCACAAGGGCCCAAGACCTAATGTGAGTGTGTTAAACACATTACAACATTAAGTCGAGGCTTCATTAGGTTCAACTCTGCAAGGAGGGCCCAAACAAGTGTGAAAATGTGCCCGACGACATTTTTCGACACTACATCTTTATTTTGTTCACCCATCATTTTCTCATATTTGGCTTTTATAAGAGGTGACATAATTTTATTTTTCAGGATTTCAATACTTTTTCCTTTATAGATTTTGTGTTCTTATTTTTCATCTCAAGCTTCTCTTGATTCTTGACAAGGAACTAATCTTTCACCTAAGTTTTTTTGTTTTATGAAGTTGCTTCTTAGTTTTTTTATCATTGTTGATTTCTCCATTTCTCAAGTTGTAGTTACTCTTAACTTGAGCAATGATAGCTACAATTAGTGCCTTGATTTATTAATTTGAAGGTCTCCTCAATCTGACATCAGATTCATATGTCTCAACATTGTGTACACCATCATGTCCTTCATTCTCATTATTTGTAAAATTTGTTGATGGTAATTATAATTCGAATACCTTATATCATGAACATCTAATTTAATGCATCCCACATTAGAATATTAGTCTTCACTTATTGAGCATAGTCTTGTTGACATCACGAGGACTTTCATAATCATCACAAGGATTAGGATGCCCTTCAAAATATTGTACAACCATGCATTGTTGAGGAGAATGAGGTAATTGGAAATCCATACACCAAGAGTTATACTCTATAATATTTCCATTATTTCTTTTCAAAGGATCAAGAGTTTCTCTATTTGGCACTACCCTTTGGTTTTTCTAGATAGGTTTGTCATTATGCCACTTTGTACTAGAAGGTTGATCAAATATTTTAGGCATTCTATCTTGTTTTTTATAATTAAGTTTATCATGAGACAAACCCTTTTCATTTCTTGCTACCTTATAACTTAAATATTTTAAGGCACACATAACCTTATCAAGCTTGTCTTTAAATGATGATCCATTTGATAGATGTCCCTTAGGATTCTACAATATCTTCACATCATCTCTTTTAATGAATTTACTAGATGCTTTTCTATTACTTTCAATATGAGTTGCTTTTTTGAAAGCATCCCTCAATGATTAAGGATCCTTGTCTTTGAGTTCATAACCAATTTTAGGATCATATGCATTGCAATACAAAACCAAACACATAGGTTCAATGGGTATGATATATTTTGGGATTTTATTCGTGATCTTGACAAACTTAGTGTTAAAATCAAAGATGTGTTCATTATGGCCTTTACTTATACTTGTAAACTCATTAATAATGAATATAGGGTCAATTTTATTACCATATTGTTCTCTAAATACTCTTTTAAACTCATCTCATGGCCCTATACTTGCATTAGACTGTCTCCTACACCAACCCCTAACATCATTAGTTAAATATTGCATAAACAATTTCATTATAACATCTTCATCTTCAATTTCAAATCATCTATGAGATTGATGAAAGCTTTGAGATGGGCCTCACCAGACAATACATTATTTCCTAAGAACTTAATCAAAGATTTTTTATCATTAGGGATAACATTAGGATATCCAAGGATACCCATACAGTCTAACTATCTGTATCTCTCCAAATGCAAAGGTCTTCTTACTGGGAATTTCCTTGCAACAAGATTTACCTGGGGGTTAACTGGAACATTTTGTTGATTGACAAAATTTTGACCCTTGGTGGATTAATATTTTGTCCACCCATTTGGCCACCAAAATTTGGGCTACATTTCTAGAACATTTTGTTGATTGACAAAATTTTGACCCTTGGTGGATTAATATTTTGTCCACCCATTTGGCCACCAAAATTTGGGCTACATTTCTAGAACATTTTGTTGATTGACAAAATTTTGACCCTTGGTGGATTAATATTTTGTCCACCCATTTGGCCACCAAAATTTGGGCTACATTTCTGGTAATTTGCATAACTCCCTAGATTTTATTGTGGTAAAATCACTTGAGGTTGTGGATTATGTGGTGTAAGACCCTATCCCTGGTGGGGCTATTCTTTTTGGTGTTGCAAGTTTTGTTGTTTGAATGCTTCGAAATTGTCGTGGATATGTAGAAGATATAAGAATCCTTTTGATCTTCTAACCTAATATGAATGTTTGATTCAGCCAAAAGATGCAAATTGGAAACCAAGGTCTACGTGAGGTTCAGGTGGTATATATACACATTCAAGTAAATCTACATAATCTGCTATTGTATTGAAGTATAGTTACTACGCTGAAATGCTATGGGTAGGATGTGATTTCAAGTGCAGTTTTCCTGTTATATGAGATAATGAGATGTCTACAAGTAATATAATTGATTGGTTTCTTTAATCGTGGAATAAGAGAATATTATAATATTGTATTAACCGAAAACGGTTATATTCATTAATTGAATAGTCGTTTATAAACTTTCAAACGGTTGTTTTAAGGGGGACCTTGCTGGGTTTTCGGAGCTGATCTGGACTTTTGATTTTTCAATTGCGCTCTATGCAGTCACTACCATTATTTATTCTGTTTGCTTGCGAGACTGAAAGGAAGGAGGGGGTTTTCCTGAGTTTATGGGGTTGATGATTGGTTACGAATTCTATTCTCATTGCTTCGCTCCACCGCAAGAGACGCTGGAGATTTGTTGGTTTTCTGCTTGATATTATTTTGTAATAGTATCTTATATGGCTTAGTATTCACTACCTTTACAGGCGTTTCTTTATAATGCGTCTTGTCTTCAAAACATTCCATTTGCTAAATGCTATGTGTTATGCATTTCTTGTTGCTAGTGAATCAATATATTAACTATTTGACTCCGCATTCATTTCATCGTTGCTCGGTCTCCATGACCCTATTCACGAACTGAAGATAGTAAATACGGTTGGTTATTGTTAGCTCCATTTCTACAGTATATCTCTGCGAATTGAGTTTCTCTGGAAACATATCAATTTATTCAATGAGTCGAGTGACTTTAGAATATGTATAGTACCCGCTCTCTCTTGTCTCCACGATACTTCTAACTGGTTGCTATGTGTTGTCTAAGTTAAGCCTATCATGCAATTGTTTTTTATCAATAATTAATGTGCAGGTTTGTGCCTTCGCAACGGTTAACCGAGTGCTTTGGAGTCCTTTTTGGAATAACTGATTTTAAGGGTATTGCTCTCTGTGGCGTTATCACTGTTACTTGTTGTAGTCGTTTTTTTTAATCCCCTTTCTTTATCTCCATGTGTTGTAGAGGAGTGTGTTAGGCTTATATTATTCAATTCTTTGGCTTTTTCCTTGAACTGATGATAATGGGATATAATTGTTTTACTGTCTCAAAATTTCACCTCATTTTCTTCTCGGGCTGTATATTCGTTATGTTCCTGTTTATGAAGTGTTCCATTATGTTTTTTTTTAAAAGAATTTCATTGTCTTGTGTTATTATTATAGATTAAGTCGCTTCTTGATTGCAAGAAATTACAAGGACAGTTTGCGCTTGCAGTGAAAATTATCAAAATTGTTTAAGGAAATTCTATTTTGGCACTGACACCCAAATTTTATTATATTTAGCTAGCTCGAACACATTATGAAGCAGAACAGTGGCAAGATTGTAAAAGAACATTATTAAAAGCAGTACATTTGGCGCCCTTGAATTACATGTTATGCTTTGATGTTGGGGTTGCAATGCAGAAGTTTTCAACTTCAACACTTCAAAAGAAAAAACGTATTGCTGATGAGGCTTGTCAAGCAAGCACCAATAATTTTACTAAGATTATGATTGCCAGTAGAAAATTTTTCTGTAGCTCAATTGTGACATTTCAATTAATTTCCTTAAATTTTAATGGATTTTGTTTGTATTGAGCTAAGAAATTAATTTGAGACTTTGATTTGAGAGTTTTCTGTCTATGCTCAGAGAATAATGTTTTTGTCACCTGTAAGCAGACGACATAATTCTTTTAGGCAAGGGCGTCTATCAAGGCTGGGCTTAACCAGCACACTCTAAGCGTTGACCTTTTAGGTGGCTGGCGTGGGACCCAGCCGTAATCCGTCCCTTTCTCCCGTTCACCGTTAACCCCGTTGGTGGATGCATTTTTTAAAATTGTTTCTCCCGCGCATAACTCAAAACACATCGTCAAAGTTCCCGCTTTGGTCACATTCAGGCCTGGAATTTGACGGCCACCCCTACCTGTCATATGAAATTTTTTTGACGGTTTGTTCATTTAGATGTCTGTCACTTTACGTTTTATGAAAAAATTTAACTGTCAAAATTTTTTAAATATCAATTTCAAACCTATTCAAAATAATTATATAAAATTAAAAATAGTTTAATCTTTATTCAACTTATTATCTAAAATTTCAACATGCTCATCAAAGATTGCAAATCAATTGGAAAAAAAATACTATAAAATATTGAATTTTTTTTATAGTTTAATCCTTAAATTTATCTATCTAAAAACATAAATTATTTGTAAAAACCAAATAAAATTTCAGCATGCTCACGAATAAAACACAAATATTGTATTATTTTGAAAAAAATCAAACCTCCATTCACTAATCACTTAAACAAAATGCTGCAAAATAAATGTTGTTGAAAAAATAGTGAAAATTTGTGTTATGTTATTCGTATGGATATCCAATATATATTAAAAAAATGTAAAATTAGAAAATATTGATAATTAGAAATAAATGTAAAAATCTTAAATTTACTGTTACAATTAACAAGAAGTTTCTAAATTCATATAAAAAATAAATCTTGTTAAAATATTCAAAAAGTTAAAAAACAATTATATTCTATTTTTGAAAATATTTTGTATTAATATATATTTCTATATCGTATTATAAATCATATATATTAATATAAAACAATGATAACTATTAGTAAAAATGTTAAAATCTTAAATTTATTGTTAAAAATATTTAAAAATTAGAAAGAACTATATTTAATCTTGGAAAAATTCTATTTTGAACAGATTTTGAATTAATAAATATTATAAATCATATATATTAATATAAAGTGAAATTAGAAAGAATTATTCCAATTCTAAAATAATTTATATTTTTATCATAAACATTATATATATATATATATATATGCTACCATAAATTTTTACGGTTTAATAATAATTTTAAGTGTCATATTTACGGTTATATAAAAATATAGCAAGTCAAATAATACGGTCTAATAAATTTTTAGGTTGTAATATACGGTCCAAAATGCAAAAAACGGTCAAATAGACCATCAAATTCCAGCCCTGGTCACATTCATGTTTTTGGTCACGTTTGCGGCGTAAAAAGACATGAATCTGCTCACGGGGTGGTCACAATGTTTCAGTGTATGCAACAAACAGGTCTACAACCCTGCGCAGTTCTAGCCTATGCCAAAATGGGAGATTTGGAGCAGATTATTCGTAAAAGCAGGAAGGATATAGGAATTTTGTCAGTTGGTAATGCTCTAGTAGACATGCATGCAAAATGTAGAAGCAAAGACAAGAAACCTGAACTGTTTGACTGAATGCCTCAAAAATGCGGTCTTATGGAATGCTGTGGTTGCAGGATATGCACAAAATGGGTTTGTTGAAAAGGCTTTAAAAACTTTTAAGCAGATGCAATTGGTAGGTGTAAAGCGACTCCTACACCTTTACCATCCTCCCCGCCTGTGCCAAAATATATATTAAAATATATATTAATTTCTATGTTATAGAAGTATAATATATGTTAAATATTTGTTTTTATATTAAATATTTAAATAAGCTTTGATATATATAATGATTTTTGGAGGTTAGAATATATCAATTATTAAAAAAGTATGTATTTTTGTGATATGTGAATTTTCATGTTAATTATTGATAAATTATTTATAGCTTAGAATAATCATATATACAAAGTTGTATACACTTCTATACTAGTTAATATAAATTATTGTATACTTAGATGATAACATGATAGGTAGTGATTAAGAATTAGAAAGGAAATAGAACATCAAAATATAGTAAGGAGGGACAATACTTATATATTTGATATTTTTTGACAATAGGTTCTTTATGGTTGATGTTCTAAGTACTTTGAAAACATTTTTTTAAGGATTCAACATTGTCGTTGTTTTCTTATGTTGGCACTTTCATTATATGTTGAGTAGTAAAGTTTGGTGTTGGGATCTCATAAATCAATTATTTATGTGGATGCATGCTTTGAATTATTGATGTGGATTGTTTATGGTTGTATACATGTGTTAACCCATACTTATTATTGATTACATATTTATGCATTGATTTCAATGGACTAGGGTCATGCATGACTATGGTGATGCCACCTTGAATGTTGCATAACCTTTATAATGAATCATCTATATATGGTATATGTGACTAATCATAAATTATGAATTGAATTTTGGTATAAATATAATAAGGCATGATAATGATAGTATGATTTATTATAATGCTTCATAGTATAACTAGGTTTATTGAGTATTATGCTTGTGATGTTGCACATTCCTCAATTTAAATACATGAGAACATGTTGAGATCTTGGCTTGACAGATCGGTTTCACTATGATTTCTAGGATTAAGGTATGAGTGGAAGTTTTTATACCTTACTTGCATTAGATCTTAGTATATCCTTAGTATTTCATTTCTTCTTATTTGTGAAATTTAAATTGGTATTGTTTGGTAAAACTATTGATACCTTTTGATTCAATTCTAGTTGGTTTGTAGATAGATATAAATATCTAGTCTAGTTAAGTTAGTAATATACCTACAAGGTTAAATTGATCTTACCAATTATCTATGTTTGTCAATCATGCAATTTAATTTCTTGCTTTGTGCTTTTAACATAAATTGGATATAGACTTATTCCACCAGCAGAGATTGTTTGTAGGTAATTTATCATTTCTCAATAATGTTTTAACCTTGTCAAAGTGTTGATTGATTGTTAAACATAGGAAGCATATTATTATGAACTTATAGGTACATTTTGAGGTTCATAGGCATCCTAGTCAATCCATTCAAATTATAAGCTATGAAAATTCAATCATCAAATCTTAAGTTAGCCCTATATTGGTGTAAAGATGAATAAAGTTTATGTTAATTTCTTGCCAAATATTGATGCATTGGGATGATGCAAACTCTTAGAGGTGTAGTATGTCATGCCAATTTTTTCATTCTCTTATTATATATATCATAATTACATTAACATATTTGTAATTCTAATGTTAATCCTATTTATAATTTATGTTAAATTTTCTATTTAATTCATTCCTTCATAGTTGTTGCATGAGAATGGAGGCAACATTATGACGCCACTATGCGAAAACAACTAAATATGGTTGAGTGTAGAGGTCGTGTAGGAAATGGAAACTACCATAATTATAGGTGAAGTCCTTTATTTAATTAGGAACATGAGTATAGGGGCAACAAGAAAGATTTTCTTTTATTTAAAATGATTGAGAAGTGAGATTCAAGAAGAAAGATAGAGAATGGAAAAAAATAGAAGGAAAACAATGATAAAGGAGAGGCACAAGGACACTAGAAAGATTATGGAAATTGTCTTTACTTTTTCCAATGACATTGCATAAGAAAGAGAGCTATGACAACAACAAACATGTGATGCAAATAAGAGAGTATAGTGCCAAGATTGAGGCTAAGCTTACCAAGATTAGTGACTTGGTTTTGTTCCTCCTTTACTCACATCTCATTCCTTCCTTCACCATTGATGAGTCCATTTCACTATAGCAAAATCTTTAATAGGTCATGATATTATGATTAGATTGTTAATTGAACATAGGTATTTTTGGTGCTCTAGATATGTGTGTTTACCATAACTTAAAATTTCAAATGAAGGATTGTAATGTGTTCTTAAGGAATATGGCATATGATATAGACAGAACCCATGAGTATAATTGTTGGTGGATTATTATAGTGTTCTATATAAAAGAATGTTTGCTTAAGAGTTTTGAAGTTTTAGAGAAATATATTGAAATTCAAGATGAATTCTTCAAGCCTATTTTAGATTTTTTGACATGTTTAGAAGTAATAAATACATTATTGAAATTCTAGATGGATATCTTAAAGTATGTTTAGAGATTTTGACTTGTTGCAAAGGTGGCACATACTTCATGCATGTCTACAAAACCTAGATGGGTGGGTAAATTTTGTGTTAAAGTTTATAATTTTTAGATGTATTGCATGTATGTATTGAAAATCTAGATGCATAGGTAAAGTTACACAAAGTACTATAAAGGAAATCATCTATTTTGATTCATTTTTAAAAGTGATCATATCATATTTTTGGCATCAATAAAACCATCATGTAAGATACCAAAAATTTATGGGGAAGAAGAACAAGAAATAAGCAAGGAACTAAAGAAGTTGTTAATTGGTGAAGGAGATGAGATAATGTTTAGCAATAGAATAAAATAAGTCACCAAAATTTTGGAGTTTTCCAAGGAAACTTTGAAGATGATAGATGAGAGCGATTCTCAAGTTGAGGAAGAAAACAACTCAAAGAAAATTAAAGATAAATCAATTACTAATGATGTGTTGTCAACCAACACATTCCCCAAGCTAAAGAGATACTATGAGGAGATGAACCTCATGGATTGTGTCACCTCCCATGTTGTCAAAATCAAGAAGAGTTTCTAAAGAGTCAACATAAGTAGTGAGTCCTTAATTGGGTTAGAGAAAGCAAGATCAAGAAGCAGTTATGCATGAGATTTGTGATAGGTATTACGAAGTGAGTTATTAGATGTTTAAGTGCCAAGAGATAGTCATAGATAAAGGACTTTGGTAAGTAGAAAAGGAGTGGAACTAGACAAAGAAGCCATGATAAAGAGAGAAAGAGATCCAAGAGTAGAGAATAAATTAGGAGAAAGGATAATCCCTAACCATACAAAATAAATCAAGAACACCTTTACCTCCTCCAAATATGGATGCACATATGATTAAGCTCCCTATTTTTGGTAAATACACCAAGGATGCTAGCAAACATCTACTTACCTTAGACTTTCATTGGATTGGGGTTGGCATTACTGATGAGTAGACTTAGTTGTACAGTTTTGTGGAGACACTCAATGATGAGGCGCTAATATGGTGCATTAAAGAATGCCCTAAGCATGATAAAACATGGAAAGAATTGAGTGACTTTATTGAAAATTTTCCATTCACCTAATGTATGAACAAAATACAAATAAAATATGGAAGATGACAAATACTACCTTGGAGGAATAGGTTAAATATTATGAACAATGATTTAGAAGTATGGTTAGAAAGATAGAAGAAACCCTAACATAAAAGAAATGAATTGAGTGGTTTATTTTAGGGTTAACACCTCATATTATAGCAAAAATAGATGAGAAGATTTCCTCTTCTTATAAGGATGCAATAGAATTGATCACTAGAATAGAATCCTAGTCAAAGATATGGGAGAATGATATATAGGAAAAGATGAAATTGATAATTTCAAATGAGAGTGGGAAAATGTAATGTTGAAGTAAGAAATTCCATTGAAAGGTGAGAAGGATAAGACTTTTCCCCTACCTAGAAGAAGCAAATTTTGGTTTAAAAATTATAACAAAGAAGAACATCTAAGGAATGAATGTTTGATAATCAATGGCACCAAGAAGGCTACCACACTAAGAGGGGAACTTGGGAAATTCCCTAGAAAGATGGTAAGTATATATTATAAAATATAAATTGGGGCAAACATGAAACAAATAAGTGCCAATATTACTTCATGGAGAAGATGAATATGAAACATGGTTCATGGATTGATTAGGGGAGCATTTTTTGGATATGGGTGTAGATAGAGCATACAATTTAGCTATAAGAGCATTTAATGTTTATTTAACACATGGCTAATGGGAACTTCAGTTTGGAGAAAGTATATGACCACTTAACAATTTATACATTGTGTGGTACCACAAATTCAAGATGCAAGGTCCCCCATGAGTTACCATGATAACTATTGAGAATGAGGTGGTAGGGGAGGCTACCACAATAATAATAGAGGTTCTAAAGAAAGAGGAAGGACCAAAAGGAAAAAATGTTATAACTATGGTAAACTAGGACATTATTCTAATGAGTGCAAAAGAAAAAAAGAAGGAAAGTCCACATGATTTTTGTGGTGATAAATCACATGATATTTCTAGTTGTCCCAAATTTAATAGAACTTTCTATAAGCGTGTGTTGGCACCATGATCATAAAGTGAATAATTATCTAGTCTAAATGTAATCTATGATACTAAAACTTAGTAATGAGTAACTAAATTAGAGGAGCAAATGTTAGACAATGTAAACAATCAAATGTAGAATAGAATAATCCTCGTTGATAAATGAAAAATTGGAAAAATAATACAAAGGAAAAAAGGAAAAACTCAAGAAAAAGAATAAAAAGAATCTGGGGTTAGATTAATAGAAACATATCCTAGAAAAATCTTATAAATATGAAGATGAAAAAATATTTAGATAAAGGGGAACATGATTTGATAATAAAGAAGTTCAAATAGCTAATTAAAAAAAAAATCAAAATAAAGAGGATGATAATAAATGTTTCATAGCAAAATAAGTCTATGCTCATTACCTACCAAAGCTCTCAATTTTGCACAGGTGGGGGAATGTTTCTAAATCTTTCTCAACAAATCCATTTTGTTCATATCCTGCAATCATAAGCATTCCATGAGACCAAATTTCTTTTAAGGCACATTGTCAAACAGTTCGTGTGCCTTGTCTATGATTCCACATTTTGGATACATGTCTACCAGAGCGGTTGCAACAACATCTGACAAAATTCCTCTATCTTTTATGCTTTGATGGATGCCCATACCCTGTTCCAAAGCTCCCATTCGACACAGGCTGCGAGGATGCTGTCAAAGGTTGTAGAGTTTGGCTTTACACCTGCCAATTGCATTTGCTTGAAAGTTTCTAAAGCATTTTCAACAAATCCATTTTGTGAATATCCTGCAATCAGGGCATTCCATGAGAAACATTTCTTTGATGCATTATGTCAAACAGTTCACGTGCCTTGTCTATCCTTCCACATTTTGAATACATGTCTACCAGGGTAGTTGCAAATACATCTGACAAAAATCCTCTATCCTCATCCTGTGATGGGTGTGCACAGCCTGTTCCAAAGCTCCCATTTCGGCACAGGCAGAGAGGATGGTCGTAAATGTAGAGGAATCTGGCTTTACACCTGCCAATTGCATCTACTTGAAAGTTTCTAAAGCCTTTTCAACAAACCCATTTTGTGCATATCCTGCAATAATAGCATTCAATAAAACCCTATTTTTGAGGCATTCTATCAAACAATTCACATACCAGAGCATTACCAACTGACAAAATTCCTATATCCTTCCTGCTGTTACGGATAATCTGCTCCAAAGCTCCCATTTTGGCACAGGCTGGAACTGCGCAGGGTTGTAGACCTGTTTGTTGGATACACTGAAACACTGTGACTACCTCGTGAGCAGATTCATGTCCTTTTACGCTGCAGACGTGACCAAAAATTTGATTGTGACCAAAGCGGGAACTTTGTAGACCTGTTTTGAGTTATGCGCGGGAGAAACGATTTTAAAAAATGCATCCACCAAACAGGGTTAACGGCAAACGGGAAAAGGGACGGATTACGGCTGGGTCCCACACGAGCCACCTAAGCGGTCAACGCTTAGAGTGTGCTGGTTAAGCCAACCCGGATTGGTGCAGCACCTTATCTTCTTTTTGGTATTACACGACAAATTTTTTTTCTTCCTTTGTGCCCCCAAGTTTCATTTATTTTGGTCATATTTGGCCTATGTTTTCTCATAGGAATGGGATCTCTATTTGAACTCGTAAGATTGGTTTTACGTATCTATTAAATCAATCTAATGATGTAATTTTTAATTTTAGTTGATAGGTTACATATAATGTGAAATTTGAGCTTGAAATAAGTCTCACGCCTGCAAACAATTTTGAGTAATGTGAGATTTGAGCTTGAAATAAGTCTCCTGCCTGCAAACAATGTTACATATAATTTGAGATTTGAGCTTGAAATAAGTCTCAAAACAATTTTGAGTAGTCCGAAAACAAGTTTTAGCTGCTGTTTAATTCTTAAAGCCTCCAAAATATCAGGTAAAAGCCTCCAAAATCTCACTTATCATGTATAAACCAAATAAATATTGATTTGCCAATTGAATGGGAACATTCTATTTCCATTTGCAGTATTTTTTGCCAATTTGATGGTAACTTTTCATTTGTATTCCTTTATGTTTTAAATTTGCATGCAAATATTGCAAAATCAGATAATACATAATTTCTTTAAGGAAAAAAATCTAGACTTGTCTAAGTTTATTTCATTCCATTTTTTAACACTTATTATTAATTGTTTAATCCAGCCACTACTCTCTAACATATTATTAGCATACATATAATTTTCTATGGACACAATCTTTGAACATCCTTTAGATGCAAGTGCTAGTTAATACATGGTGTCTCTATCACTTTTCATTGAGCATATATATATATATGTTTTAATTTATGTAATTTTTTATTCAAATATTAATTTTTCATTTAATACTTGAAGTGGTATATGACATTATTTGGATATTTATGAATCAATAGAAAGAATGTAAAAAAATCATAATTATAAAATTAACATGATTTATATGACAAAATTTTAAGTAAATAGTATAGTATAAATCAAATGATCAAAATAATTTAGACTTAAAATATTTAATTATATTTTATCTAAATGATATCTCTGAATCTTGCCTAATACTATCCTTTTATCTTCCTTCTCCTTTTTCCTTTCATTGCTTTCATTCTCTTTATTCTTTTATAATCAATCCCTCATTCTTATAAATGAATTCTTTAGCTCTCTACAAAAGCAACTTGACTATTGATATATTTTTTCCTCTCCTTTTTAATTCGCTATGTAATTTCCCCTCTTCCAAAATTGGTTAGTCAACTCATACATATAAACTAAATTCTACTAGGTTTCCACTATATTTATTTAGTTTAACAACTGTGAGCTATTGAATAGAATATTTACCACTACACATAAGAGGCATTTGTAATTACTTGAGATATTGGTTTTTAAATATATATCTTCCATAATGTATGCATGCATACTACATTCCTTTTGACTATACTAACATTATAATCATACAAGTTAAAATAAAATAGTAAATAAAAAGCTTTATTTTTTAAATAATATATTTTATTTTTATGTGTATCAAATTATACATTAAATCAATTAAAAAAAACATAATAATAATAATTGATAAGTTTAATTCCATTAATGATTCACCAATTTAACATTTAATTTCAATAACCAAAATATTAACGTCTTGTTTATTTTTCTATATTGACTTTATGCTAATTTTGAATATTTTATTCTATTCAATTATTTAATTATTTATTACTATTCATAATTTAACATTAAAATATTGAACTTTAATTATTTCAAATATTATGTTTCTAAGATACTTTTATTTTTCATAGTGATCCATATTATAGTAAAGATTGCAATTATATGTATTGATAATTCTTGCACTACTAATCATATCATGCAATATTAGTGACATTTTCTAATGGGGAGAAAATAATATAGTAAGACATGGAATTATTTTAGATAACATTAAGTACACTCCCAAAGGTTTGAAATGTATGAACACCATTTCATAATATTATTATATTTACTCTCCTTAAATAACCTATAAAGAATATATGATACTTATAATAGTTTACATTATTGTTATAGTTTTAGATAAATATATTTTATTTTATCTTAGTAATATATATCACAAATATGTTCATCCATTCAAAATAATCTATCATCACTTCTCATATGCTTTTTAGATTCAACTAAATAATGTGTCTATAGATTAAGTATTAATTTTATAATTAGTTAGTATCCTAAATGCAAGGGGTGTTACATCCTCTCCCCCTAAAACTACACTTCCTCTATAATCTATTAAGAGTGTAAGGTAGACATGATTTCATTCAAAGTATATCCTTTTTTTAGTATCCAACCAAATACACCTTTAGGAAAGCAAGATTTATTCCAATAGAGATGAAGCATCCGAGATGATTAGTACCTTTGTTAACCAAACTTGAATACCCAAATTTTAAAGAGTAAAAACCATCATTTGAACCCATCTAGTTCAATTCATCTTTTGGATAAGACATCTCTTAAAATTTCCTTTTGATTTTTTTGAATATCAAGATGAGAGAAATATTTCCACATTGTCATTGGATAATTACTAGACCAAGAAATCACCTAATGATTCTCCACCATGATACCACAATTAGAAAATAAAACAAACTTGCATCATTCATATTAGATATACTTTCAAGAGCTTCAAATATATTCTAGGAGTCCAACTAGGAATGGGATTTTCTACCATTATTTATACCCAAGAAAAATTTGAAGTTATAACGTTTCTATATTTGACATAAAGTTCCACATTGGGGAACTTGAAGGAGGGTTAGAGATTGTGAATATGCACTCTCTATTATACAAGTCCAAATATTTATTATTCATTGGTTTACACCATTTTGAAGATGGGGAATAATATAGATTTTAGGCAAATTTTATTCCCATAAAAAGTTTTTGGAAAGAAAAACATATTAGCCCCACACCTCCCATCACTTTTGGATTATAAACATTATCCCAAGCCATAAAAAATAATTTATACTTCTCCCCTTTTCCACTCCAAAGGAAAGATTTCACGATTCTTGTTAAACTAGTTGCAACCTTAGTTGACATTAAAAGATGAGACATCATATAAGTTGGAACAACAAATAAAACATACCTAATGAGAGGTTTTCTTCACACCAAGGCAATCTATTTTCTCTTCCACGTTGCTAACTTTGAATTAAAATTAGAAACCACTTTATCCAAAAAATAAGCCTTACTACTAATTGAGAAGAGGGGAACCCCCAAGTATGTGCTTGGTAAATAATCCATTTTAAATCTATTGAAATTTAAAATTATGCTCATGATTATATGAGAAGTATCAAAGCAAAAATATTTGATTTATTATAGTTAATAGGTTGACCAAAGATCCTGTAGTAATTGAAAAGAGTTCTCTTAATGGAAGAGGTAACCTCAAAATTTGAGAGGCAAAAAAGTAATGTATCATTTGCAAACAAATAGTGAGAAATGGGCCCAATATTTTTTGAAACCTCAATAACTTTCTATAAGCCACTACCCAAAATTGCTTTAATATTTCTATTCAAGTCTTCAACAAAATGCCCGGCTCTTCTGCTAGTTGTGCAAGAAGTTTGGTCATCTCATTGATTCTTGTGGGAACAAATCTGTCGAGGCTTCTATTGCTAAGGAGAAAATTTTAGTGGAGGAACACTCTACTAATGAAATGGCTTCAAGCGCTCAGCCAACTACTTTTCCTATTCAGGAGGTTTATGTTCCCCAACTGAAGGATAACCCAAGCCTAGGGGCAAGGAAGCTCTCTAAACCTCTTGTTGTAACTAAAGAATTAGTTTGCCTGAATCTAGAAGTTTCTGCCCCTACTTCCTCCTTTCCAACCGTAGGCTTTCTAAAATCTATGGAGATAAATGGGGGGAGACGAAGTTAATAAGAATAATGTTCCAATCATGGGATCTTTAATGGAGGAAAATGTGTAGGCTCCCTAGGAGAAGGTTCAGACTCCAGGAGTGGGAGATGAGCTTGAAGAAGGTGAGTATGTGAACCCGGAGACAAACCTGTCTCTGGAGGACATGCATTTCCTATCCCAAAAAGGGGAAAGAAACTTGAGTGACTCTTTGGCTCTACTGGGCTTTCCTCAAGGGTCTAGTGATAAAGAGTATGAAGATGAGTGGTCCCAAGTACCAACTAAATCCAAAAATAAAAAGAAGTTGGATGTGGGAGGGGGAAATAAGGTGGGAAGATCTTCCCAAAAGGATTCCAAAACTAAAGATACTGTGAGGGATGTGGTTACTAGAAAACAAAGAACCTTGGACTCGATCGCAAGGTTGAAGCCCAAGAAGAAGTAGCTTTGTATGCTTCTCTAGGGATAGGGTGGTGCTATATTCTACTTTACCTATGAAGTATCTTTCTTGGAATATAAGGGGACTTAATAGCCCGTACAAACAATTTTTGGTGAAATATTGTATTCTAGACAATAAAGTGGACGTTCTCCTCCTTCAGGAAACTAAGATGAAGAAAGATATTTTTGAAAAGGCTATTTTGAGCATTTGGCTTGGCATGAATTATTTGGTTAGTGAGGAAGAAGGAACTTCAGGAGGTATAGCTACTCTTTGGAATCCCTCTAAACTAAAAGGTACTTTGTGTTCTAGTAGTAGGAATAGTCTGATGATTACCCTTGAAGACATTGCTTCTCTAGAGAAATGGAACCTAATAAACATTTATACTCCTAACTTGAGTAGGGACAAAGTTTTGATTTGGGAACAGTTAAGTGATGCTATTTATTATAGAAAAGATGACCACTTGGTGTAGGGAGGGGACTTCAATTCTCCTCTCCTTCCTTCAGAGAAGTTAGGGGGGTAGGACGATTATTCTGACAACATGATGGAGCTGGCTGCATTCTTAAACTTGGCGGGTTTTATTGATATCCTCCTCCAAGGAACTAAGTATAATTGGTCCAACAGAAGGAATGGAAACCATCTAATCCAAGTCAAATTAGATAGGTTTATGATCTTTTCCAACTGGAATATCTCCCAATTCCTTTCTCTTTTAGCTCTTCCTAGGTCTGGCTCTGATCATAATACCTTGATGCTTAAAAGAAACATGGATTACAATAGGGTACCTTTCCCTTTTAGATTTGAAGCAATGTGGAGTCTCCACCCAGATTTTGCTGCTCTTGTTAAAACTTGGTGGGAGGAACCTATAACTAGCACCCCAATGTATTGCCTGGTGGAAAAGTTGAGTAGAATAAAGAAAAAAGTGAAAGGGTGGAATAAGGTGACATTTGGCAATATCTTTGAGATAAAGAACACCTTGGGAAACAAATTAAAAGAGGTTCAGGATATTATGGAGGCTGGTCAAGTGGATGAAGAGACATGTGCTAAGGAAAGAGATCTGAGATCTCAATGGCAAGACAAACAAAAAGGAGGAAATACTTTGGAAACAAAAGTCAAGGGTCCTATGGATAACTGAAGGGGATAGGAACACTAAATTCTTCCAGCAATCCACTTTGAAACATAGAAGCAGAAACAAGATTAGATCGCTAGTGAAAGAGGATGGCTCCATGGTTGCCATTGAAAAAGATATTGTGCTGGAAGCTATAAACTTCTTCTCCACTCACCATATGGCTCTTGGCAATGGAAATCAAGTAAATGCTGACTTTTTTGAGGTGTTCCCTAAAGTTATTTTTAATCTCGATTTAAAGATGATGACTAATGTTGTTTCTATGGAAGAAGTAAAAAAGGTTGTGTTCTCCTTTGGAGCCTTTAAAGCTCCTGGCCCAAATGGGTTCCCTCCTGCCTTTTTCCAGACCTACTGGGATATTGTTAAAAATGACCTTTTCAATGCTACTAGGGACATCTTAGGTCAAGCAAACCTTGCTTAACAAATTGAATGCTACTTTTTTAGCCCTTATCCCTAAAAATGTTGAAGTCGTGACTATGAAGGATTATAGACCTATTAGTCTTTCCAATAAAGTCTATAAAATCTTCTCTAAAATATTGGTGTTAAGGCTTAAACC